>PVJN01034649.1:0-22623 GCA_004026805.1 Lasiurus borealis | reverse complement strand
ACACTATCTTCAAATTTTTGGATTCTTTTTCTTTTTCCTTTTCCAATTGAGTGTTTTCTGCTTCTTTGTATTTCAAATCTTTGACTTGATTCTTGTGTTTCTCTGATCTGCTGTTAGGTCTCTGTATAATATTTTTTATTTCAGTCAGTGTAAGTTTAATTTCTAGTTGTTTCTTTTTCATCTCTAGTTGTTTTTTTTTTTTATCTCCTTTTGGGTCTCACTAAATTTATCCATCTTTTCTTGGAAATTCTTGAAAAACGTTATAACCATGATTTTGAACCCTATATCCAGTCATTTGTTTTCCTCCATTTCTTTTGTTTGTGGTCTGTTCCTTTGTCTCTGCATTTTTGCTGCTTCCCTGAGTTGGTAGAATAGCTTTGTGTGCTAGTTATCTTATATGGCCCAGTAGCCCCGCCTCCCCAGTTACCTGAGGTGGACTCTCTTGGTGCACCCCTTTGTGGACTGTGTGTACAGCCTTGTTGTAGTTAAGTCTTGATTGTTGTTGATATCACTGGGGGAATTGACCTCCAAGCCAATTGGTTGTGAGGATCAGCTATGTCTACTCTGGGAGAACTTCTGTGCTGGAGTCAGCCTTATGAGATAAGACTTCCAAAATTGCAAAAACCTCTGTGTTCAGCTTGGATGGGGTGGAGTCTCAGGGCTGAGCAGACAGCTGTGGCTTCCCATCAGTCCTGCCCTACATGGCCCCTGGGTCTCAGTGTCCCTCGGTAATTGCTGCAGCCCTCTCTGTGCGCATAGGCACTCGCTTGCTTCTAGACCTCTACCTTTCCAGCTCCCCTGAGTTTCTGTGTGCTCCGGGAACTCATATGAGTCTGGGTCCCCAAGGTCTCACCAGAAACTGGGGTTCAGTGCAGTTGGGAGGCTCTGTCTTCCTCCCATTGGAGAAAGCCAAAAGCTCAATCAGCAGTCAGCCCTCTGTGTGCGCACTCGTGTACCTCCAGACCTCTGCCTTTCACAGCTCCCCTAAGTTTCCGTGCACTCCTCCCTTTTCCCGACAGTCCAGACTCCCCCTGTATGACTCTTGCCTGGAGCTGGGGTTCAGTGCAGTCAGGAGTTTCTGTCTGTCTCCTGCTAGAGAAAGCCAGCCAGGCACGTCCTCTCCACACACATGTCTCTATACCTCGGCTTTTTGAAGCTCCTATGAGTCTCCGTGAGCCCCTCTCTTTCCTTCTAGTTGTAGAATTTCCACTTAGCCAGCTTTCTTGTGGTCCTGGATGATGTCTGTTCTGTTTTTTATTATTTAGTTTTGAAATTGTTGTGCGAGGCAGCAGTTTAGGTGTTCACCTATGCTGTCATCTTGGTTTCTTCCTTTGCCTATTTTAAATTAGGTTGCTTGTTATTGTTTTTTGGTCTTGAGTTTTATAAATTCTTTACAAATTTAGATATTAACTTATTAGACTTATCATTGGCGAATATGTTCTCCCATTCAGTAGGTTGTCTTTTGACTTTGTTGATGGTTTCCTTTGCTGTACAAAACCTTTTTAGTTTGTTGTCCTATTTGTTAATTTTTTTTGTTTTTCTTGCCAAAGGCAAAATATCAGAAATACTAGAAGTGTCAGAGATTTTATTGCCTGTTTTCTTTTAAGATTGTTATGGTTTTGAGTCTAATATTTAACATTTTAAGTTATTTCAATTTATTCTTATATATGGTGTAAATTAATGGTCTAGTTTCATATTTTTTTGCACATGCCTGTCCATTTTCCCCAATACTATTTATTCTATTGAATAGACTATCTTTTCTTCATTGTAGTTCTTGCTTCCTTTGTCAAACATTAATTGAACATAAAGGCATGTATTTACTTCTGGCCTTTCTATTCTGTTTCATTGATCTATATGTCTGTTTTTATGCTAGTTTCATGCTGTTTTTATTACGATGGCCTTGTAGTATAGTTTGATATAAGGTAGGGTGATTTCTCCAATTTTGTTCTTCTTTCTCAAGATCACTGTTGCTATTCAGGGTCTTTTGTGGTTCTTCTTTATGGTTTTTATGTCCTTTTTATGTTTCCTATCCCTTAGTTGAAGTTCTTACTAAGTTTCTTGATCAACCTTATAATCATTGTTTTGAACTCTGTATGTGGTAGATTGCTTGCCTCTATTTCATTTAGTTCTTTTTTGGAGATTTCTCCTATTCTTTTATTTGGGGCATGTTTCTATGTATTAGGTAGATCTACTATGACTTTCAGTCTTGATATGGTAGCCTTATATACTTAGGTATCCTGTGGGAGCCAGTGGTGCAGTCTCCTTAATCATCTAAGCTGGGTGCTTCAGGAATGTTCCTTATGTGAGTTATGTGGGCCCTTTTGATTTCTGTTGGCCTGTGTATGTGTGGGGTTGACCCTCAGCCTGTCTGACTGTGAGGATCGACCTATACCTCAGTGTATGAGTTCCTATGCAGGTGCTGACCACATGAAGCAGAATTTGCTACAGTAGGTTCTGGTGCCTGCTGCGATTGTCCTAATTGAAGCTAAAATGGATCCTGCTCTGATGTTGTCTGAAGCTGACCACTTGGTGTGCTGGTTCTGGGTCCTCTTAGGAGGGATTCTGGTGCAGGCCAATGTTAGACACTGCCTGTGACTGACCCTGGAAGCCTGTGTGTACTAAAAAGTGATGTACAGTTTGTGGTGCCTCTGCTGGGCCTGGGTGTGCACAGGAAGGATCAAGCTGCACACTAAGGCCAGCTTTTAGCACCACTAGACTTGGGAGCAGGTCAGCAAAAGTCCCAAGGCACCCAAAGACCTGTATCCACCGGCCTCTTCCTGTTAGCTATCTGTTAGGCTTAGTCACCAAAAGAACCTCAGGTGGTACTCAGTGGCATGAGGTGGGTTCTCAGCACGTTACCATGTACGGGCAAGTGGTGTTCACCAGGTTGATACAGGTTCATACTTGGTGCCAGTGCTGGTTCTGAGGCCACTCAGCATCTGGGTATATCAAGTTTCATATATACTACCCAGGTACTCCCACACTTTTTTGGTGTGTCAGAATCTCAGAGAGTTATCAGGGTGAGGCCATCCAAGTTTATCAGATCCAGACAGACCAAGATTTGGCTGTGAGAAGAAAGAACCCTGCACTGCTCGGGCATGTGAGGGGGAAAATAGACCCTTTTGGAGAACCATACAACTCAGTCTGCCCCAGATTCTGCCAGGAGCCCAATCTCAGCAGAGGAGGGCCTTGGGGAGTAGGAAGAATGGGGCTAGTGAATCTCCCATGAGGGGGAGGTGTCAGACATGCTTGGGAGAAGGTGGAAGTAGTGGTCCCCACCGCAGAGCTTCATAACACAGTCTGTCTTGACTTCTCCTCAGACCTTGCAAGGTGGAGCCACCTGGAGTTGAGAGGATGAAGTTGAGAGGATTCCAAGGGGTGAGGCTAGCAGACATTCCATGAGGAAGAGGCACTAGTCAGGTTCACAAAAACAGTGGAGAGAATGGCTCCCACCCCAAAGCCATACAACTCAGCCACTGACACCCCCTGAGTCTGTCTATACCTCTACACCCTGGCCCAGGCAGCTGACTCTTCAGTAGAGCATGAAGTCCACGGAGTGGAGCTACAGGAAATCTAGGGTATGGGTCTATTGCATTCCCCCAGGCTGATGGTATATGGAGGGTTGTGCTCCATTCAGAAAAGATGATTTCTGCAGTGTGGTAGAGGGATTTAGCACTGGTATCTGGCAGCTGTTCCTTCAGCTTTCTCCCAGGTGACTGTGGTCCACTCTGCCTCCCCTCCGCTGGAGCCCAGGGTGAGTGGCTGTGCACAGTATTTTGTGTATTGGCCCTTTAAGAGGATGCTTGTGTCTCTAGCAGACTCTGTCTCTCCCTCATAGACAAAATCCCCTCTAATTTTCATATCCAGATGTTATGTAGGCACCTTCTCTTGGCTGTGGTGCTCTGGGCTGGGGAGCCCAGCTTGGTGTTGAGACCTCACACTTCTCAGGGGGAACTTTTGCAGCTGAGATCTCCCTCTGGAATCTCAGCTGCTACTGGTAAGAGTGGGGCTAGTTCTCTTTGCATCTCTGCCCTCCTACCAGTCTTGATGTGGCTTCTTTTGGTTATGAGAGGTTTTTTTTGGCTAGTCTTCAGTTGATTTTTCAGGTTGAGTGCTCTATATTTCAGCTGTAATTCCAGTTGGTCCTGGAAGGAGATTAGTGTACCATCCACCTACTCCCTTGCCATCTTGGGTCTCCCCTCTTATTTTATTTTAACTATTAGAGGCCCGATGCATGAAGATTCATGCAAGAATGGGCCTTCCTTACTCTGGCCATCAGCACTGCCTTCGCTCTGGCTGGAGTCACCTTTTCACTCCAGCTTAAAGCAGCCTTTCCACTTTCTCTCGTTGCCCAGAGGCCCAGAGCAGCTGGGACAGTGCAGAATACCTATGTCATCACCATGGTGATGATGCAAGCATCCTGCCCCACCCCCTGGCTGCTTGGTGCCTGTGCATGCAAATTAATCTGCCATCTTTGTTAGGTTAATTTGCATACTCATTCCTGATTGGCTGGTGGTCATCGTGAAGGTACGGCCAATTTGCATCTTACTCTTTTATTAGCGTATATATTTTTTCCTTTTCTGCCCAATCTGCACTCCTCTGTAAGTACCATATAATTTATTGCATAAGTGTCTTTGGTTAGTTATTAACCCTTATAAAACACTTAGTATTATTTCATGTCTCTACACATGATGTTTTAAAATATATCCATACATATCAAATTCATTGCTTCTAGCAACTGTATAGTATCTCTTTGACAGCATCTATCACAGTTTTCTTAAACAGATCTCTAGCAATAGCTACAAATGATGACTCCAACTCTGTGATTCCACAAACAATGCTGGATAAACCTCCAAGCGCAACATCCTTTAGATCTCTGCTCATGTTTCTTGAGGGCCTGCTCCAGGAATATGCTTGCTGCATCGCTTAATTTTTACTAAACGCTGTCTGATTGCTCTTCAGACTAGCTGCACCCATTTTCACTTCCATCCAATGTCTCCGTCTTCCCTATCTTTGCCAAAGCAGGATACTTTCTGACTTCTTAATTTTTGCCTATGATGGGGTAATTGTTCGAATGTGCGTTCTCTGATTACGAATGAAGTTAAACATCTCTCCATGTGCTTAAGAACTAGTTGGAGTTTTTCTGCTACAAATTGCCTAATCATATCTCTTATCTTTTTTGCTGTTAGGTTGATTATTTTGTTGTTAATTTGTAGGAGTTCCTTGCATATTCTTGGGTCTTAGATGTTCCTCAGTCTATCACTTGGTTGCATATTTGACTAAATGTCTTTATTGAACAAAAATGCTTCATTTTGATAGAATCATATCCAGCTATTTCCTACTTTATGATTTATGCTTTTATGTCTTGTTTAAGAGCTTTTCCTTCATCCTTAGGTCACAAGTATATTCTCTTTGAAAAAGCACCTCCTCACCTAACCCAGTCCCACAATGTCTATCTCGCTTCCAGTGTGGATTGCCATGCTTCCCTCTCCTCCCCCCACACACTCACACACCACATGCCTCCCACACTCCCATACATATACACAGTCACACATTCTCACACACACTCACACACACAAACCGGAACCTAACCACCTTCTGTCTCATAGTTTCATGCTAGCTTCTCAGATCCATCTGCCTCTCTTTTTCTTGTGTCATCACCAGTGTTGGGTTCCAGGCAGACAGCCAGCAGTCTGTTTTTGGTGTCTTGTTTGCACTGAATTTATAGACTTTTTTGGGGGGATATATGATCTCTTTGTGTCCAAGATCCTAATATGTTTCTCTACTTATTTAAGATTTGCTTTATATAAATTTGAACATTCATTATGTATGAGTCTTGCTCCAATTATTAGTAATGATTTTTTAGTTTTTGTTTATTTTGTGAGTGGGATACATTTATCACTCCCCTCCTCCCAAATATTTTCTAATTGGTCATGGCTGTTGAGTTGGAATTATCTTTTAACAGTTTTCATAGTTTTTCTAGGTGGACAACTGTAGCATTTGAAACAATGACAGCTTAAGTTTTTTCTTTCCAGAGACGCTTTCTTGTTCTGACTGCAGCATATCTGAGGACGCTGCGGGGGCATCCCAGCCAGCATAGCCTCAAGGCCAGGGGCAGACCTCATGGGCGCTCAAAGCACTGAGTTCCCTGGAATCTCACAGGTGGGTGGAGAGTTGGGGTCTAAGTGGGCATCTTTGGTTTATTCCTGACTGATGGAAATACTTTTAAGTTCCACTGTTAAGTATCAAGTTTGCTAAGAGTTTCTACTAGACAATCCTTATTATTAAGGAATTTCCTTCTTGTATCTAGCTTGCTAATGGTTTTATAAATCAGAAATGACTATCAAATTTTATCAAATGCTTCTTTGGGGTACCCATATCACTGATCGCATTAGTTTTCTGCTTTAAGCTATTAGTATCTATAATAATAAAAGGGTAATATGCTAATTAGACCAGACGTCCTTCTGGACATCCTTCCTTCTAGACAAAGTTGTAGCAGGCAGGGGCTGAGGCAGAGGAGGCAGAGGCCCTGGCCATGGTGGCAGTGGGCCTGGGGGGGTGGGGGGAGGAAGGGCTGGGGCCAAGGACCTTGCATGGATTTCATGTATCGGGCCTCTAATTACTCTAGTACATTCATAATGTTAAGTTGTCCTTTAACTACTAAATTACCCTATTTGATCATGAACTGTAAATCTTTGGATTATATTATGGCTATAATTTATTAATATGCTATATTAGTTTTTAGAAAATTTTTAATGTGTGATATAGAAACAGAGGGTCCTTAGAATTTTCATTAAATTTAGTTTTAGTTTTTGTTTGTTTTTTCCTTTAAAAAATATGGAACGCTTCACAAATTTGCGTGTCATCCTTGCACAGGGGTCATGCTAATCTTCTCTGTATGGTTCCAATTTTAGTATATGTGCTGCCAAAGCAAGCACTAGATTTAGTTTTAAAACAGCTCTAGAATCATTCTCCTCTCTACCCCTCAGACACTGGGGTTAGGGGTTGGGGGATGTGCTGGAAGCTTCCCCTAATCCCCCATAATCAGCACCCCCTGAGGCAGCAAAGAGAGTACCTGGGACCTGACTAATAGTCACATGATGCAGACCTCTGGCAGGCTAAACCTAGCATCTTTTGACCTAAGTTATCTTTCAGTTCCAGATCCCTAAAATGGAGCCCCTCCCCCACCTCACCCCCTCCGTGCTACTTTCCCATGAGACTGAACAAAAGCATGCTGGAAAAGACCTCGGAGCTATCCTCACGACCTGAAGAAATGATTTATTACCCTTACCTCACCTTCAACCAATCAGCTTCCAGCACATCACCCAACCCTAACCTCCAGTGGCTTGTGATTTTGCCCTATATAATCTGCAACCTACATGTCACCAGGGAGCCGGTTCATTTAGAGCAAAAGCTCACCATCTCCATATTGGCCAGTTCAATTTTAAACTCTTTTTCTTTCTATAGTGCAAACTCCATCCGTGCATTTCTTTGGGCCAGTGAGTGAAGGCAGGTGGACCCAAGGGAAAACATTGGGGTTCTGGTAACAATACAGGTTTATGTATTTTTACTTTTAAGACATCCCTGCCTAGTTCTCTTAGAAAGAGATGTCATTTTCCACCTTTCTTGGTGCTTTTAAACCTATATATACAACTGGAAAACATTTTAAAAACATTCTTGTATAAACAACTATTGAGTTAAAAGGTAAATCAAAACAAATAGAAAATCTTTAAAATGAACATCAATGAGAACATGATATATCAAAATTTATGAACAAAGTACATTTATTTGAAAACAAAAATTCATGTACTTGGAAACAGAAATGGCTGAAAGTAACAAGACACATGTTAAAGCAGAAGTATTTTTTTTTTTAACTCCTGGAATGCTTATATAAATATACTAGAGGCCCAGTGCACGAAGTTTGTGCCCTGTGGGTGGGTCCCTCAGCCCAGCCTGCACCCTCTCACAGTCCAGGACCCCTTGCCCCTTACTGCCCACCTGCTTGCTGCTCTTTATCACTGCTGTGGAGGTGGGGAAGGCTCCCACCACTGCCGCTGCTCACCAGCCGTGAGCCTGGCTTCTGGCTGAGCAGTACTCCCCCTGGGGGAGCGCATTGACCACCAGGGGGCAGCTCCTGCATTGAACGTCTACCCCCTGGTGGTCAGTGTGCATCATAGCGATCGGTCATTCTGGTGGTTCCACTGTACTGGTTGTTTAGGTGTTTTATTTATAGACTAGAGGCCCAATACATGAAAATAGTGTAGGGGGGGGGGGGGAGAAGAGGGTCCCTCAGCCCAGCTGGCACCCCTCAATGGACATACCTCTTGCAATCCAGGACTACTGGCTCCTAACTGCTCACCTGCTTGCCTGCCTGATTGCCCCTAACTGTCCCCCCCTGCCAGCCTACTCACCGCCCCCCCAACTGCCCTTCTGCTGGCCTGGTTGCCCCCAACCGTCCTCCTGCCAACCTGCCTGGCTGACCCTCAACTGTCCCCTTCCCCCAGCTTGCCGGTCAGCCTGGCCTCCTCCCAGCTGCACCCCTGCTGGTCTGGTTGCCCCCCAACTGCCCCTGTGCCGGCCTGGTTGCCCCCTAACAGCCTCTCCTACCGGCTTGCCTGGCCTCTCCCCAGCTGCATCCCTGCCAGCCTGGTTGCCCCCCAACTACCTCTCTGCTGGCCTGGTCGCCTCCTAGCTGTCTGGAAGGAAGTTAGACATCTGAAGGATGTCTGGTCACCTGGTCTAATTAGCATATTACCCCTTTATTAGTATAGATATGTAAATTTTTAAAAAAGGACTGAAAAATAGCACTCCAAATTATTTGTAGATACTAACTCTGAGAATGAAGTTGGAGAGAAAAGAGTCTTTACAAAGGGAAACCTTTTTAGATGTTTGATTCTGTAGGATTCTGTATTAATTGGCTCTTTTACAAGGGATGATATATTTTTATATTGTCTTTGCTTTTTAAAATTTTTTTTTTCAAAATTAAAAAGATCTGCCAGACACATTTCCAAACACAATGCAGACGAAACTAGAAATTAACAAGAGGCTAGCATCCCCAAATCTGTCTGCTTGGAAATTTAAAAACAAGCCTAAATAACACGAATTAAACAATAAATCCAAACTGAATTACTGCCTATTTAGAAATGAACAGTGCTAAAAACACTGCATATAAACCCCACAGGATACCTCCCTAGACATGTGTATTTAGAGGAAAATGAATAGCTCTAAATGCAGCCATTAAAAAGGGGGAAAGATGAAAAGATAAGGGGACTAAGCATTTCCTCAATAAGCTTGGAAATGAACATCAAAATAAATCTAAAGACAGCAGACAGAAAAAAATTAATAAAGAAGAGGAGTAGAAATTAATGAAATAGAATAAAATAATAATAATAGACTAAAGCTATAAAAATGAAAAATAGTTCTTGGAAAAAATGGGTAAGCCAGACAAAACTAGCGAGTCTGATGAAGAAAACACATCAGTAATCATAAAAATGAAGAAGGGGCATCACACATACACAGATACGTTACAGTATAAAGAGATACAGATTTTGCCCTTAAATTTGACAGTCCAAAATAAAATGAACAATTTTCAGGAAAGAACAAAAACAAAATGGCAAACGCTATACCTTGGCTCATCTCACCTCCACCTAATCCCTTGGAAGTGCCTCTCTCCACCAGAAGTGAGAAAGCTGAAAACTACCTTTCCAGATGTCCTTACAGCCAGAGTGGGCATGTGACCTGGACCCAGCAGGGCAGGTGTGCTAAGGCAGGCCTCCAGAGGTGAGAGTGAGGACTGGGGAGCTGGCTCCCGCAGAGAGACCTGCTCTTGTGGCAAAGGTATTGGTTCCACTGGGGTGGCTGTGGCAGAGGTGCCGCTGGAGATGAGGGGGTCAGAGGCACTTGGGGTTCTGCTAGGACAGTCTCTTGGGTTGGAGATTATTCCTCACTCTTATCTATGTCCCTCTCCTTCCCGAAATCCCTGAAGCTCTCCAAACCCCATGGTATACAATTTTCTGCCTTGGAAAAGTTAGCCAGTGGTGGTCCATAACCAGGAACTGTGACTAATACACCAACATTGATTCAAGAAGAGGTAAGAAAAAAAACACAGAGAATTAAAAAAAAAATTTAAAAAGGCACCAGGTTCAGAAGGTTTTATGGGAAAATTCTACTCTACCTTCAAAGAATATATAACTTCTGTGATGAAAACATTGATTTGTATGTTTAATCTCTCAATATTTATGTCATGAATGAACTCAAATTTGCAAATGTTTTGCAAGTTAACTTGATATAAGATGAACAAAACAGGCTTCCAGAATGGATTTTGCTTGTGGGAGCCTCCATTGGCCACTCTGCTGTGGTCCAGACCTTCATGGTTAAGATGGAAAAAATGGGGCTCTGAAGATGGGGAGTGATTCACTTGTTCATTCACGGGTCACTCCCACATGCTCGTGCTGTTCTAGGCTTAGAGAATATAGCAGTGAGCAAACTGGATTCCCGAAGCTACAGAGATCTGGGCGAAGTTCTTCTGACAGAGGGAACTGGTTACTGCAAAGACACGCTTGCAGGAACTTACCCATCATGCTCCAGGATCAGCCAGGGCATGAAGGTGGCTGGAGTCGGAGAAAGAGGAAAGAGATGAGTCAGAAACCTGAGCACGTGTGGGAGGCCACTCAAGACCTCTCTGCCTTTTCTCTGAGGGACTGGGACCAGGGTGGTGGCTATGGTGGAATAAGAAGGGGTCTCATACTAGATTTTTAAAAAATCCTTACCCAAGGATATTTTCCCATGAATTATTAGAGAGAGTGGAAGAGAGCGGGAAAGGCAGAAAGAAATATGGATGTGAGAGCAACACATTGATTGGTTGCCTCCTGCATGCGCTCTGACCAGGGCCTGGGCCGAGGGGGAGCCTGCAACTGAAGTACATGTCCTTGACTGGAATGGAACCCAGGACCCTTCATTCTGCAGGCCGACGCTCTATCCACTGAGCCAAACCGGCGAGGACTCCTACCAGGAGGTAGGAGGCAGGGCTGACAGTAGTTGTGCATGAGTTCCACGTGGGGGTTGAGAGAAAGAGGAGTCAAGGATGGTGACATCACTTCCAAGGCTGTATGGTGGGAAGCGTCTCCCAGACCAGGGCAGTGTGCCTGTGTGGGGGTGGGGAGCAGGGCAGGGCTGCTAAGGGGACAGGGTGGGGTGGAGGTGATGGGTGGGTGACAGAAGTGGGACCATCCCTGGCTCTACCATGCCTCCTGCCTCTGACTGCATTTCTAAGCGCATCCTTTTTTTTTTTTTTTAATTCCCATGTTTGGAAGTGCAATTTTGCTGCTATTGAAATTCAATGTGCCATCTCTTTCCTTGGTCTCCCTGCTTAATTGTGTACCCCTGGCTCTGCGCCTCTGTGCTGGGCGGCTGGGAGATTCGTAATTTCAGCCTGACACCATAGTAACCACTTAGTTTGATTCAAGATTCCAGTGTCATCTCTGGCTGCACTTGAATAGGACTCCTTACAGCAACAGCAATTATTTCTTCGTTTCCAAGGAAAATGTAAACAGAAGGTCAGCTTTGGCCAGGCCGCTCCATTTTCTCCCTTGTGGTGACAGGTTGATTTGGGGAAATTGGGTCTTGTTTATTATTTCTCCTCCCGGCTCTCCCACTGGTGCTGGAGGCAGTGGCCATGACAGAGACGGGCTGGCTGCGGTAGGCGCAGAGATGGAAGGCGGGTTCTTACGGCAGCTGCAAATGCAGCCAGAGCCTCCTGCCCCATGTCCTGAACCACCCCTTCGCCCCTCTCCCTGGGCTGTCCCCACCCTAGTCTGTGGGCCCCAACAGAAACCAATGCTCGCTAACATTCGGGAGTGGCCTTGGGGTGGCCCTGCCTCCACACCTGCTCAGCGCAGGCCGGGAGATGCCACCTTCCAGCCCCTCCAGTCCCTGAGCTGGCACGGACTCTACAAAAGTCCCCTGCCTTGCCCTAGCCTCTGTCAGCCGCCCAACGAAAGGTCTCAGCTTTGATTCTGGTCAAGGGCAGGTACCTCAGTTGCAGGCTCAACCCCCTGGGGCTGGGTGGAGGAAGCAACCAATCAATGTGTCTCTCTCACATTGATGTTTTTCTCTCTCTGCCTCTCCCCCCTCCCTTCCACTCTCTCTAAAACTCGATGGAAAAATATCCTGGGGTGAGGATTAACAACAACAAAGAAGTCCCCTGTCTTAAATGCTAAGACCCACTAGCACAGTGCCCTGCCCTCTCTCGATGGCGCTCCCTGCCTCAGTTGCCCTGCCTGCTTCTCCAGACCTTGTGAGGCCTCTCACCCCATGCTGGACCACGCTCCCTGGAGTTGGTGTTTGCTCGAGTCAGTGCCGGGAGTCTCTTCAAACCCTAACATCATGGAGGTTCCAGGGCCTCTGATTCCTTTATCTGTCCGAGCCTCAGTTTCCCTACCTGTGCAACAGAGACACTAACAGCCCCTTCCTTGAGGGGGAGTTGGGAAGTTTTCAAGGTTCTGACTCCGAAAGGGCATCTGTCCACAAAGCAGCAGCCTCTTCCTCTGGTCTCCGGGGACCGCCTTCCTGCCAGGGTGCCAGGTGGAAGGTGGCAGGCCGGCCCTGTGGCTCTCCCTCATCCCACTGCGGAAGCAGGCAGCCTGGGTCTCCAGGGGGCGTCTGTGCCAGCATCGTCCCCTTTCCTGCCCCTCCACAGGCCAGGGACCGGTGTTCCTGTGGCTTCCTCCCCTCCACTCCGCCGGCTCCATCCACATCATGGGATCTCTGAGTTGTGACATCTCACTTCCAGGCAGCTCTGTCCCCGTTCACAAAGCCTCTGTCCCTGTGTGTGAGTGGCAGAGCCCGGGAGGCCGGGAAGTCCGTCAGGCACCGTCGGATCCAGGGCACAGTTGATAACTTCGGCTCTGCTTCCCCACGTCTCTCCTTATCTCCTCTGGCTGGCAGCTTCCGCCGGCAGCTCTCCCAGGAGGGGCATGCGGCTGCGGCTGTTCCAGATTCCCTTCCTGCCAGGTTAGCAGAAAGCGAGCTCTCAGCCTCAGCACGCACAGGCCAATCCCAGAGAGGGCTCTGAGCAGCCCAGCGGGTCCTGCACACGCCCTGCTCCCCTCGGTCCAGTCACCGTCTTCAGGGGGTGGCCTCTTCCAGTCACACACCTCCGCCAGAGGATGGGATGTGCATGCAGGGGCGTGCATGTGGTACCTGTGTGTGCACACACCTGCACAGCCTCCCCGGTGCCACAGTGTGGGGAGAATTTTCCCAGAGGTGGAAAGTGTTACCGGAGAAAGGAGGGCAAGCGTGGCCGTTCGTCCTTCTCTGGGACTATTGATTGCTCCGGGCTGCCTAGAGCCCTCAAGGCCATCCCTTACCGTGGGCACAGGCGTGGACTCCCCGAAACAAAGACCAAAGTGTCACTCCCTTGTCTAAAATCTACCCAGGACTTCCCAGCTAACTGGCAGCTCTTGGGCAGCCAGTCCTCCCAAACATGCAGCCCCGTCTCCCTCCTCCTCCTGGAGCTGCCTTCTCCCTCTTCCTCCCCCTCCTGCCTTCTTTTCCCATGTCTTCCTTCTTTCTACCTTCAGCAAATATTCCCTGCGCACCTACTGTGTGGTAGCACTCTGCCACAGGCCCTGGGGGCCCATCCAGGAGCCCTGCATTCTCTTCGAGTACAGGCTCCATCACACAGAGATAAGCTTGCAAACGCTGGGAGGTTCCAGGGAGAGGAAAGGTGCTGGGAGAACATCCACCAGGGCCCTTGGCGTGGCCGTGGTCATTGAAGCTTCCAGGAGGAAGTGACGGCGACCTCTGGAGGATGAGTACAAGCTGGCTCTGCAGGGAGAGCAGCAGTGAGGGGCCATTCCAGGTAAGAGGGACAGCGTGGGCAGAGGCCATGAGTGTGGGGACGCACAGCCTGTGCGAGGGTGGGGAGAGAAGAGGGGACAGCGAGGTGGTGAGGCTGAAACAGGCCCCTGGCCATCGGTAGCCCCTCAGGAAGCAGGGGAGGGTCCACCTCCTCCAGGATTTCCCGGTCCTTGCTGCCTGAGCATTTACAAGCTGAATTTTTTTCCCAGGTGTGCTCTAGGCCGTTTTCTTCTCTAGGCTTTGGGCTCGTTGAGGGAAGGGCTGGTTTGTTTCTACCTCAGAGTCCCCAGCACCTGGTGTGAATTCTGACTCATAGTAGGGGCTCAGGAAATGTTTGGAGGGACTGGGAAGGTTCTGTTCAAATGGCAGCAGAGTCCTCGAGTGCAGCCACACACACAAGTCCAGGGACGTTTACTTCCGCATCCCTTCTAGAGGGTCAGGACACTGAGGGCCCAGAGCGTTAAGTCAGGCCGGGAAACTCAGAGCCGCAGCTTCACTGAAAGGGTCAGAGAGATGAAATAAAAGATATACTCTGTGTCACTGCCTCCCCCAAGACCTAGTATGTTGTGTTGAGCTGCTGCAGAATAACGAGGAAGCTGTGACTTCTGGGTTAGAGCTGTGGTTACCTCTGACCTGCTTCCACAAGCCAAGGAGAGGTGCTGGTGGGGGCTCCTCTAAGGAAAAGACCCAGGGCTGTTATTCTCTCTTGCTTTTATTACAAAACTAGGGGTGTGGTGCACGAAATTTGTGCACAATTAAAAGGGAATTAATTAGAGGAAATATTTTAATATTGCTATTTGCCCTTTCTCTGAAATAAAAGTGTCAGAGATGAAAGAAAATATACATGAAAATCTCCCTCCTGTCAGAGTCTGGGATGTGCCACGAGACATAGAGTCAAGCCCCTGCCTACCACCTGCCCTTGCTTTGTAAACACAGGAGACCCAGACCCTGCCAGCCTCACCTGCATTGGGTGAGACCCAGACCCAGCCGGCCCCACCCCTGTCAAGCCCCTCTGGGTTGGGGGCATGGCCTGAGTTCTCCCATCCCAGAGCCAGGGCAGGGGGTGCAGCCTGAGGTCCCCAGTCAAGCCCCACCAGGTGAAGGTTATGGCCTGAGGTCTTCCTTTAAGCGCTGCCAGGCGAGGGGCGAGGCCTGAGGTCCCTTGCCCCAGCCAGGCGCCATGCAACCTCAGGTCCCTGCTGTTCGGTCATGACATTACAGCCTCCCAGCTAATTTTCACATTCCTTTTTATATAGATAGATTGACCTCATTATAGGACACTGGGAACTACTCAAAAGTAGGAAGGAGAGAAGGGGAAGGAGGGAGGGAAGGAGGAAGGAAGAGAGGAGAAGGTAGAGAGAAAAGGGAAAGAGTAAAAGAGAGGTCAATCCCTATTTCTATTGCTCACGGCATTTAGTATTTCCCAGAATGGCTAAAGCACAGACTTTAAATTCCAGCCTTGTCACCGCCAGTTTGGGGCTCAGAGAAACTTCCCTCTGAGCACCTTTGCTGATCTATAGAATTAAATGCAAGGATGGTCACATGGGGTGATGGAGCTGAGCCTGGCTCAGGAAGGGCTCCAAGTGTTAGCTGTTGGTGTTTTGCACTCTACATGTTGCTGGAAACATTTTAAAAAGTCTTCACTGTGGAGATTTAAGACCCCCAAATGAACCACATTTGAGACCCAAAACATGCCTTCAAGCCGGGTGCCTTCCAGTTCCCCAGTCCTCATTCCCTGGGGATATCCTTGCTTCTGTAGGAGAAAGCGGGCTCACTGTGGTGGAGGTGTGTATGTGGTGGTGGTGGAGAAGGGAGCTGCTTGCAACAGGATGCACTAGCCTGTTTCCTAAAGAAACCCGGGGGGAGGAGAGACTGTTCACAGCTCCTGGGACTCTTAGAGCACCAGAGAGGGCCCTCACTGGCCCCTAGTGCTGCCTGCTCACTGTGCTTTTGTCATCGGAGAATCAAACTTCTCCATCGCCTGTGAGAGGGAAGTTCTTGCGAAATCTTTAGAAAGTGCACATCCTGAGAGTCATAGGGGAGAATGAGTGGTGGTAAAGGCTTTATTTGCATGAAGTTACATTCCTCAGGTTCCAGTGTGCCATGCCCCTAAACCAGTCCTGAAAGAGATGCCCTGGGGTTCCAGGAGAGCCAAAAGGAGGGCCAGGGCCAGAGCATCTGTCCCTGTTGCAGCCGGACCCAGGTGAGCATCCAGGCCAGACGAAAGCCCGTAGTTCATTGGGTGGAGTCCCACATGGGCGCAGGAGAGCACAGCCCCTGTAACAGGAGTCAGGAGAGCTCAGCATGCCAGAGTCAAAACCAAGAGCTCACGCCTATGTTCCGAAGTTTATATCTTCAGGTTTCATATGCTTGTGGTGGCCACACCATCCTGGCCACTAACTTGTTCCCAGGTGTGACCAACAGACAGGCACCTTGCCACGTCACTCTGACCTTATTGGACATGCGTCCAAACCTTTCTTCACCCATCAATCAGAGGGGAACAGACTCAGAGAGTGTCAAATTCACAAAGCTGCATAAATAGCATGCCTGTATCACCCAGTCTTCCCTTTACTCCTTTCCTGCTAATAATAACCAGCTTAGAAAAACGGTACCCCTTCCAGCCCCCAGCCCTTCCCCTGAGGCTCAGTCTCACCATGTGTCCATGGGAAAGGGTGGAGGACCACTGGTGCCTTGGTTTCTGAGAGCCACCTGGGCTCTGCCTACCTGTGTTTCCTGCCCATTCTTTATATATATATTTGATTTTTCACAGAGAGGAAGGGAGAGGGACAGAGAGTCAGAAACATTAATGGGAGAGAAACATTTATCAGCTGCCTCCTGCACACCTCCCACTGGGGATGTGCCTGCAGCCAAGGTACATGTACTTGACTAGAATCGAACCTGGGACCTTTCAGTCACAGGCTGATGCTCTATCCACTGAGCCAAACCAATTAGGGTTCCTGCCCATTCTTGAGCTCCTCTAGATACTGCCTCAGCCTGCCAGCCCCCTCCCTTCTCTCTGGTGGACTGGCTCGATCTCGTCTCTAGTGGCTCCTCAGACCCAGCCTCTATCCACTCTTGTTACAAGCAGATCTACCCCCGCTAAGGTCTCTGGCATCAGTGAGTTGCCGGCTCTCTCTGTTCAAGGTGCTTTCCCTGGGACGTCAAGGGAAATCTGTGCTATGCTTGATAAACATTGGGGGTCACTGTCTGCTTCCAACTTGAATAATCTCCAACCTTGCCTAGCCCATCCCTCTTCCTAGAACTCCCAGGACACAGTACCCTTTTTTATCTGCTTCTGAGAAAAACAAAACATTTTCAGGCTCCTGCTGTGTGCCATGTGCAGCTCATCCATCACCTCCAACTTTCACAGCCAACCAGGGAGGACAGTATGATGTCCATTGTGCAGACGGTGAAACCAGGGCTCAGAGAGACCAGAACTTCACAGCTGGTAGAGCTGGGGTGTGTGTCAAGGTGCTTGTTTGTTGGATTAAACCACCCCAAAACCAAGATCAGTCCACAGGAAACAGGGTGCAGTGCGGCTGAGGGGTGTACAGGGTTTAGTAGTGCTGTCCTTCTGCACCTTGACCTTCAACTCCAGGCTCTGGTTTCCAGAGACCACTATGGGCACCTGGGGTGGCTCTGTGAGAATAAACAAATCATCTTTTCTGTCAAAGAGCAGTTTAAATATTTTATTGATTTTTTACAGAGAGGAAGAGAGAGGGATAGAGAGTTAGAAACATTGATGAAAGAGAGACATCGATCAGCTGCCTCCTGCACACCCCCCATTGGGGATGTGCACGCAACCCAGGTACATGCCCTTGACTGGAATCAAACCGGGACCTTTCAGTTCGCAGACTGAGGCTCTATCCAATGCTGTCAAAGACCAGTTTAGACAGCAGCCATTTTGGACCATGTGACTTGGCAGCCGTCATGTTGGCCGCATGGCTTGCAGTTCCCCTGGGGGTGGCCATCTTGAAACAGCAAAAGCCAGCCCCTCCCTTGAATGAGCCAATCATGAAAGACTGTGCACCAGAGCTCCAATCAAGAGCCAAGGACAGGTCACGTGTGTCAGGGATTATAAAGCCAAGCAGACCATCTGCTCGGTGCTTGGTCTGAGTATGTGCTTCCAGACCATGTGTGTGCACCCTTCTACGTAGAAGTAAATATGTTTGCCTTGCTGCCTGGCTCCCGAGTGTTTTGTATTCTACCAGAACCCCTGACTTGGGGGGCTCGCCTTATTTCTAACAGCTCCAGGAGGGAAGTAAACATCAGGTTGTCAAACTACTGTGTGGATGCTATTTTTGGTGATTTCTGTGAACAGTTTCTGCAGAAAAGGCATTTTAAGTCTCTGTTTGAAGAAATTCTCATGACTTGTATAAATGTGCATAATGAGCTATGTCCTGGCCAAGGCATGGATTTTCCCTTAATGTTCAGCTAATGTGCATGAAATGCCAATAAATTGGGAGCAGAGGTACCTGTGGGGCCTGTGTTTGGTTCAGGCACAGCTGCTACTGTTTGGGGTAGGAGGGCCGGGGAGCCTTGTTGTCCTGCACTGCCCTGGGAGCAAAGCCTGACCTCTGCTCCCACCCCAGACCCTGTCCTGGGGCTCAAGGGAGTGTGGGCAGGGAGGACTCCCTCAGAGCCAACTGTAAGTTCCTGCTCTGTCACCGAGGAGCTATGTGGCTATGTGGGAGCCCTTTAACCTTTCTGGGCCTAAACTTCCATCTCTGCTAAATGGGAAAAATAATAAGTGAGTAAACACACCTAAAAGCCTTTAGAACTGTGCCTGGCAAAAGTGATCACAGATAGAGCTGGATAGGGCCACCAGGACACCCCAAGTGTGGGCTATATCCACAGCTTCCTGGTGGCCCCTGAGGTGAGACCAGCTAGGCGGACACGATGCTGAATGGATGAGGATTCGCACAGGCAGAGGGTAAAGGACCCCTGATCCCCTGCTTCTTGCTGCGGCCCCAGCCCCAGCCCCAGCCCCAGCACGGAGATAGGGTGGGGGCAGTGCACTATCAGGCTCTCAGGAGGTTTATAGCTTGTACACTGGCGATAATCCTCTCCCCACTTCTCTGCCCAGTGGAGTGCTTTTTCAGGATTCTGAGCAAGTGTGTAGTCAGAAATAAGCCCTCAAGGAATTCTGATAAAATTCCTCCCCTACTGAGAGCTACTGACATGGGGGATAAGGATGTTAGAGAAAACGCATTTGCGAAGACATTTGATGCAAACCTGATTTGGAGTCTTAGACCCTGCAAGAGCTTCAAGCCCTGGGAAAAGGATGGGTGGGGTGGGGGTGGGAGTGGGGATGGTGGGGCAGTCCCAGCAGGGCACCTGCTTCCAGAGCCCCACTGAGCAGCCCTGTCTGCACCTGTTCCAGCAAAGGCAGGTGGATGCCCCGCTTCTCATCCACCCCTCGCCTGGGCTCAAAGCAGATACTGAAGCAGCCACAGGCCTCAACAGCAGGACTCTGGCGGGGACTCCTCTGCTGCCCTTCAGCCCCAGGGCGTGCTGCCAGCACTGAGTGTGGCCCCTGTCCTGGGGATTTCCAGTGGCCACCGTGGCCGAGCGCCTCTCTTTTCGGTTTTCTGCCAGGTCTCCTTACCTGCCTCCCAGGTAGGACCTGGATCCACCCAGTTCTGCCTGTCACCCAGCTGGTCTTCGAAGGCTGTCAGGAGAGGTGGGCAGGGGCCAGATGGTGATGGCCTGAACCTAGGGAACAGGTGGTGCACAGCCAGGTGTAGGGAGATTCCACTCCCAGCAGGTGTGGGGAGAGGAGCGAAGGGGGCGGCATGGAGGAGGCAGCCTGGCTGTTGGAGGGAGGCCAGCGGCTTGACTAGGCGCACGATGGTAAGCCCCATCTTCCACCTGAGCTGCCCTGTTTGCCTGGGTCACTCGGGGCTAATGGAAACCACGGAGGGGTCTGAGTGTGCCTCCAGGGGACATCGTTAAATAATTTATAACGGGTGAAGCAGGGCCTGGCTTGTGGCCCCCATCCTGGCTCAGGGCCTTTCAGTGCCAGGCCCCCTGCTGCTTCTGGAGAGGTGCTTCAGGGACAGCCGGGGCAGTCAAGGGGCACAGAGCTGCGGTCATTTGCTGACCAGCTGTGAAGTGTTTCTGTATTTCTCAGAACGGCTGAAGTGCATGGCTGAGGACTAGCATGGCAGCCACGCCGGGGGAGACCCTCCAGGCAGGGAGGCCATTGAGGAGATTATTATGGCATCCCTGTGAGAGGCGAGGAGGTGAAGATTTGCAGGGGAGGTGCAGATCATTAACTGGGGCTCCTGGGCCATTCACTAAGGAGCTCCAAAGCTTCACAGTTTCCACGGCTCTAGGAATAGGGTATGAGTGTCAGCTAGTTGGGGCGCAGCCCATCCACTCTGTACCATCTAGGTACATTTTTTTTTTATATCTAGAGAGAGAAGGGATGGGGGTCCGGAGTGGTCCTCTTAGACCTTGGAACTGTCTTTCTCTTTTTATTCTTTACTCAGCCTCCAAATCCTGGCGCCTGACCCTCCAGGCCTGGTACTTCCCCCACCCCTAACCCAGCGGAATCAGATTTTTGACAGCCATTAGGAGGGGATTTATTTGTTTGGCTGGGCCTGCTCTCAGCCCCAGAGGACCAGGCACCTTCAATTACTGCAGGTGCAAATTCATTTCGTTCAAATTCACAGGATGCCCAAAGAAGGCTGTGCTCCAGCTTTATTGCAGAATGCATTATTTTCCCTCCTCTCTCAAAAATATTTATCTATGCTAATTTAGAACCAGCCAAGTTCTGCATGGGAAATTGCTCTATTAATTCTGTCCCCTGGAAATGCCGCGCCTGGCTGCCGAGACGTTTCTGTCGCCTCCGGCTGGAGGCTGAGGCTAGGCAGCCTCCCCGCGCCGACCGGATTCCCAGGCTGGGATGGAAGCAGGCTGCCTGGCCGGCCGTTTGGAGTGGTGCTGGGGCCCGCATCTCCCACAAAACTCCTCCACGGACTCAAACAAAGCAAGACAGAAAACAAGCCTTGGCGTTTGGGAGGCAGCGTGGGAAGGGCTCAACTTCTCACGTGGACAGAGACAGGTTCCATTCCAGTGCAGGCACCATCACTTACCCAGCGAGTTACCTTGGGCAATTGATGCAATCTCTCTGAGCCTCAGCCTCCATGTCTATAAAATGAAGCCAATAGCCTTGCAGGGAGGCTATGAGGGCCATTCATGTGATGCTCTCAAAGCTGCAGGCCTGAAGCAGCTGGTCACGAAGGGAGGTTGTTAATATTCTTGGTTTGCACATCCACGCTACCTGGCGCGCTTTCACCATTTGCCTGTGAGTTAGGTGTTCCCTTTCCCTCCTTACAGCTGAGCAGACTGCCTCCCTGACGCCCCATCTCCCCGTCAGGTGGATGTCTCAGGCCCCCTTGAATGTCAGACCTCTTGATGTGCAGCCCTGGTGTCACCCGTCAAGGTGATTGCTGCTGTGGGTAGCACAAAACAGCCCTCCACCAGCCAGGTTAGCGGACTGGCCCCCCAGGGGTCCTTCTGGATTCCTCCTTTCCTCTCCCCTCTCCCACATTCAGCCAGCCTTAAAGTCCGTGACCCTGACTTCAGCATCCAAGTATCTTTCTTTTTATGCCTCCTCCAGCCCGAGAGAATACAATGGTCCCAAGTTGCATTTTGCTGCCCTCCAGTCCATTTTTCACACAGCTGTGATCCTCTTAAAATGTAACGGGGATCATGCCACCCTGACTGCAACTCTTTTGGAGGCTTTCCTGGCACTTAATACGAAGACCAGCCTGGGCCCTCTGGCTGCTTGTCCCCCTCCCACCACCCACCCCACTGTGTTCCTGGCGTTCGCCCATCCCCTACCCCCCCACCCCCTCAGTTCTTCCACTGCAGTGAGTGCGTTCTTCTGACGACAGCCTCTGTGGTGCTCTTGCCTCTGCCCGGAGCACTTATCTTAGCTCTTCCTGCACTTGGATCTGCCCCTCAGGCTGGTTTGGGCTCCAAAGCCACTTTCTTGGAGAAACTCCACCTGACCTCCCCTGCCACCGGCCATCTCATCTCTCCACACATTGCTTTTCTTCAGCAGCGGACACCCTGCCCTAGGTAGTTACATGGGCCAATAGATACCTGAAAAGGTGTTCAATGTTACTGAACATCAGAGCGATGCAAATTAACACCACAGTGAGAGATCCCCTCCAACCTGTCAGAATGGCTATTATATAAATAAATCTACAACTAGTACGTGTTGGTGAGGATGTAGAGAAAAGAGAGCCTTTTGGTGCACTATTGATGGGAAAGCAGACTGGTGCAGCCTCTATGGAAGAGTATGGAGTTTCCTTAAAACATTTAAAATGGAACTGTCTTATAAGCCAGTGATTCCACTTCTGCGTATATATCCAAAGAAACCCCAAACACGAATTTAAAAGACTCTGTGCACCCCCACATTCATTGAAACATTATTTACAATAGCCAAGATATGGAAGCAACCCAAGTGCCCATCAATAGATGAGGAGATAAAAAAGCTGTGGTAATATATACTAGTACAATGGAATATTACTTTTCTATAAAAAAGAATGAAATCTCATTTGCACCACCATGGACTGACCTAGAGTATATTATGCTAAGTGAAATAAATCAGACATAGGAAGATAAATACCATATGATTTCACTTATGTGTGGAATCCAAAGAACAATATAAATGGACAAACAAAACAGAAACAGACTTATAGACACAGATAACAGACGGAGGGTTGCCAAAGGGGAGGAGAGTTGGAA
>PVJN01034648.1:0-22624 GCA_004026805.1 Lasiurus borealis | reverse complement strand
GCAGGGCCCTGGCGACATCCAGCAGGTTGACGAAGGTGTAGAAGGCGTCTTCCAGCTGCTGCAGCTTCTGCTTCCGGACACTCACCCGGTGGGCCTCCTCCTGCTTCTGCTCCAGGCTGGCGAAGGGCTCCAGCGGGCTCCGGGGGGAGCACTCGGGCCCCCCGTTCTCCTGAGCGGCCCCCGCCGCCAGGCTCCCCTCGGCTTTCCTGTGGGAGCTGTGCTTCGGGCAGTAGGACTTGAACTTGACCTCATCGTTCTCCGCCAGGATGGTCTTCATCTCCAGGCCCCGGTCGAAAGCGCAGGTCACGTGGAAGGCTGTGCGGCAGTTCTTCACGGAGCACTGGTGAGGACAAGAAGGAAGACGGTTATGCCGGACAGTGGCCGGAGCCCCTCGGTGCCGGGCGCCCAGCACACACACAGCAGAGCTGCGCCCAGTGCGGCCATGACAAAGCCTCCGGAGTGAGCCCTGGCACACGGACCCCGTGGTGTTTGAAACAAGGGAAGGTGTGAGAGTTCAGGAAACTTGAGAGGGAAGGTTTCGAGAACCAACCCTAACTCCCAGACGAGCCCCCGTGGGGCTGGCGCTCATGCCACACGCAAAAGAACGTGTGCTCAACTAGCAGCGTGCACGAGGAAGCACCGATGTGCGTTTTCTTTGGATCTGAGTTCTCCAGTGTTTCTACAAAAGGCCGGGATGACAGGAATCTCCTCGGGAGGAGTGACATGTAGTCGGAGGTTTTCCGGGAACCTGAATGCTCGCTGTCACTCCCGGCCGGGGAGCCCAGCACAAGAGGGACATTCCCTCCTCCACGCCTGCCACTCAGGATGAGGCAGGTGAATACCAACTCCCATAGAGAAAAAAGAGCAGGAGGCCAGGAGAGCCCAGCCCAGGGAGGTCGGGACGAGTGTCCACACCCATGAGGGACCCTCGCCCGATGGTCCCGGGGCCGCAGAAGTGGCATTAGACCCCATGCGCCCTGCCTGGTGGTGCAGGCTGCTCCCCACGGCCCCTTGGACTGGCTATGGTGGCAGAGAACCACAAGGGGCCTGACCCCCCGGGTCAGGAGGTCGCTCAGAGGCCTGGCATCATGGCTCTACCTCCCTCCCGGAGAAGCCTCCCGCTCGCCCCAGCATCAGGGCTACAACCTGCAGCTTAGAGGGCTGGTGACCTGGCAGGAGGACAGCCATTAAGGTCTCCCATCTGATCTCCCTGGGTGAACACCTGGAAGAGGCTTCCAGTGATGACTGAAGCCAGTCTCCTAAAAGCAACTGTGCCGTGTGAGGCCCAGCGACCTGGGCTCGCCAGGGCTGAGGGAGGCAGAGCCCAGTGCCCCGGGGCCAGCTGAAAGCTTCATTACACTCCTTCAGCACCGAAACCCAGGACCACGGAGGGCAGAGGATGGAGTTGGGGCTCCTCCCCCATCATTGCCGTGTGTAACAGGTCATGACGCACTGCCACTCAGGATTTCTCCCGTTACTACACCCACAAACATGGAAAATCCAGCTCCCTCCACCATTCGCTCCTTACCGACACTTAACACACCAAGTAAGAGAAACCTGTACTTTTACCTATAAATAACCGCAGTCCCCGGGAACGTGTGAAATCGGCAGGACACACACGCGCACCTGGCCATCACGGTCAGAGCATGGAGGAGGGCTCCTCCCTTTCGCGCACAGCACAGCCCAGGGGGCGGGAAGGGGCGCGGATGCCGGAGACACGGTCTGGGTTTGGCTTACACTACACTTAACCCAGGCACCGGCCGCCAGGAGGAAGGCGCTGCAGCGGAGTATTTACACAGGACTTTGTAAAGACGCCAAACAGCCTTCCTTTGGGTTTTCCGATTCAGGTTGACTCAGCAAACAGATGTTACAGAACCATAAACCACAGCCCTCACAGCTGCAAACATTCCAGGGAGGAATTCTTTAATAACATCAGCCCATTCTGTGCAGATAGGGAAAAATCACCAGCCTTGCTTGGCCTCGTCTCTTTCAAATTAATGTCCTGGGAAAAGAGGTCAATGGCCACAAAAATCATCTGATTCTCTCTCTTCGAAAGAGAAACAGAGACCCTTTTCGCCCAGCTCCTGTGAGGACCAGCATGGGTGCCTGGGAGCGCGTAGACACGGCCTCACGGGGACTCACAGCAGGTAACTGGGAAGGAAAGGATTTCCATCTTCCTGGGTTTGCAAAGCTTGTTCCTGCAAGTGTTCTCACACACACACACACACACACACACACACACACACATCCCCTAATGCGTTGTTGTTTTTTTATTCGAGGCTCTTGCCCTGTGTTAGTTTTAAGCAAATTCTATTCGAATACAAAACTCTGCACTGCTTTCAAGGTCTGCAGCCCCATCCCACTGCTGTCTCTGCCTCACTCTCTGAATATTTCTGTCCCATCTGGATTCTCAGACACCAGCATATAATGAGAAATGTTTAAAAACCACCAGTCAGCGGGTACCGTAACAAAAGAAATATTTATCAGCCATATACAAGTCGGTTTTGCCAAATGAGGTCATTTTCTTAAAACCCATGACTGGCAGCTGGACCGAGCTCCTGCAGGATGCGCCTGCTCAGAGTGTGACGGGGACCGAGGGCGAGGCCCAGGAGGAGCCCTGGCCCTGAGCTGGCACGGGGCCTTCCGGGCCACCATCAGCAACACGCGGCGTTTGCAGACGTGGGGACAGCACTGCAGACCTCGAGTCATGACTCTCTGGGGATGCCAATAACCTAAGGCCCAGAAGTTAACTTCAAATAGTCTAAGACTAACATGAAAAGGGATAGCGTGCCTGTATATTCTCTCCTCCACTCTATCTACCTGAAGGTTTTCTACACGTGTCTGTGTGCGGACGAAGAAGCAGGCAAGGTTTACGTAAAAGCTACAGTGCGCGCACACGGTGCCACAGAGAACCAGACAGCCAGGCTGTGTGCGGTGCAGCCCCTCATGGTGTCCCGCAGCCAGCGATGCCAGGCTGCTGCCATGTCTCACCCGTGGCATGACCCCTGCACACCTGGGAAACCAGCAGTGTCAGGGAAGCTGGAGGCGGGTCACCTGCTCAGCCCGCAAACAGGTAAGCGGGTGGCCAACCCTCCAGTGCAAACACTGGCTCTTCCCCGGAGGCGTCTGCCAGGCTGGGCGCAGGGAGGGTGCCAGCAGACAAACTGACCGTCCTCGAAGCTCAGGCGGAGCCCAAGTGGCCCCGTGACGGCCAAACTGGCGTTCTGCTTACAGAGAACACAATCTGCCCACCACACAGGAGCAGACCGTGCTGGAGCCAGTCCTAGCCTCCCCATGAGAGCGTGAGACTCCCC
Organism: Lasiurus borealis; assembly: GCA_004026805.1. Taxonomy (NCBI): domain Eukaryota; kingdom Metazoa; phylum Chordata; class Mammalia; order Chiroptera; family Vespertilionidae; genus Lasiurus; species Lasiurus borealis. The sequence goes on along the minus strand of PVJN01034648.1, from coordinate 19,310 downwards.
CACCCTCCTTCCTGAATTAAACCTCCAATCTCCAGAGTTCAGAGATACACACACACACACACCCCCACCCTGCATCCCATCCTGCTCCCTGCAACACAGGGAAGGAAAAGAAGCCAGTGGGGCTAGGCCATACCTGTATGGAGGCCCCAAACTTCTCGTTGCAGAGGCTGCACACCAGCGCCCACCGACTGCTGGGGATGTGAGACACCTTCGTGATGGGCTCCATCTTCTCGGGGCTGCCAATGCTCACCTAGGGCCCAAGAAACAGCGAGAGTGTGCCGAGGCCGTCAGACAGACCAAAGCCGAACGGGGGTGGCAGACACTGAAAGATGTGCTACTTCCCGGCCCTCCCACCCCCCACCCCCCACCAGACAGGGGCAAGGGGCACTCGACCTCCTAGGTGGGGCACACCCCTAACTTGAACGTTATCAGGAGAGCTCAGGGGACAGTTCGGGGACAGGACAGCCCAGAGCCCAGGGTCCATTCCCTCCACCCTGAGCATCTGGGAGTCATGTGACTCAGACGTGCCTGTTCCCAGAACACTCGGATAACCGAGCGTGCACGTCTCCGCTGAGCCTGGCAGGCGCCCACCGCAGCTCGGCCCACCTGAAGCAGCCAGAGCTGAAGGTGGAGCACGTCTCCAAAGACCGACTTCAGTGCCTGTCTCACTAAAAGAAAACCATCCTCTTCAAACTGGAAAGGTTACTACACAGTGGAAAACTACCAAGACACACAGCTCTCCTTGGCACGGGGCCTGGGTCACTGAACCGGATCCCCGTTAATAGCAAACCACGAGGCCCGGCGCTACCGGGACCTTGGGGCATGAAGCCGCAACCCCAACCGTCCCTAGATAATTTTCCTCAGGAGGAAAACGCACCACGAATCACACACCAAAAAACGCTGAAATTTGAATCGAAAATGATATTCTCCACAGTGAACCATGCAAATTAAATTAGTCAAGGTCTGGGACTGGAAATAAATTACGCCAGACCTGAAATTAAAAAGGTTGAGGCTAAGGGAGAATTCCAATAAAAAGCACAGAAATATGACCCAGAGCAGCGGCTCCTAACCATGGTGGTGTCCAGCGGACCGTCGCCAGGCGCAGTCCTGGGGGAAGGGCTCGGCACCCGGGCCACAGCCCAGAAGCCACAGGTCTGCTCCTGGGGCCCGTGTGTCCCGGTGGGAGGATTAGCTGTGATGGACAACTGAATCGAAGCCTGAACACCAGCCGACGCACTGCTGCCTCGGTTAAGAGATTCAGGTGGGTCGGGGGGAATGGGTAGCACTTAAAAGGTGTCCTTTTCCTCATCAGCTACAACGTGGCCTATTTGTGACTGCCCCCCCCCTCCCCCACCTCCACCCCAGCTAAAAGCTAGAACCTCCTGTAAGACCACACACCCACCTCGGGGATCCACAGAGCACAGCTGACGTGGACCCACTTGGTCCCGCTGCGGGTGGGCTTCATGGCTCCGCCTTTCTTGGGGCACAGCAAACACTTGGGCTGCACCCCCAGGGCACACGTCCGGCACAGCCAGCTGCCCTCGGGGACCTTCAGGATTCCATAGCAGGCCTGTAAGGCCAGCGCCCCCGAGGAAAAGAGAAAAGAGACAGAAAAGGATTCATTTTTCCCATTATGCCTATGACTCTTAAAACACCCAGAAGGTTTTAAACAGGACCCTCTCCCGTCAGGTAAAAGCCGGGCGGCCTCAGCCAGCAGTCGGCAGGTGCATGATGTCTGTGGGTACAATACGACTTGCTCACCACCAGGTGATTCATTCTGAACACTCCCCGAGGACAGACAAGGTTTGTGAAGAGTCCGCTCTGCTGTGTGGCTAGGGATATCATGGGCCACCCAATTCTCAACAAGAAACCGCAGATCCTCAAGGCTAAGTTTAAAGAGGGGAAGCTTTCCCCAGCTTCCCGGTGTGGGGGGGACTCACAGTGAGAAAACAACACAAGGCAACCGAGAGCCTCCCAAAGCTACAGAACATGCTAGCAAGGAAGCACCAGCTAAGGAGCATCCTCGTTCCCCGGCTCACACGCTACCCACGGAGCCCAACACTCTGCCAAGTGAACCCGCAGGCCCACAAAGGTGCGACTTTCTAGACCGAGAGGATCTTTTTAATCGACACCTAGAGCAAAACCTGTTGTGCACAAGAAAGCCAATCGCAGAAATCAATTCGCTTGTTTACAAGCGAAGTAGCTACGACGGCTCAAAGCACGAAAAGGCAGTGTTAAATAAGTGAGGAGACAGAACCATGATGGTAGCAGGTTCAGAGGCTTCTAAACACCCACTGCAAGCCGCTGTCCTCAGATGAACTGGGAGTCAGGAAGTCGGGAGACAGTCACCGGCTCCAGCCCTCCAGACAGGAAAGCAGCCCAGTGCCGTCTGCGAGTGCAGGACGCAGAGAGGAAACCGCAGGGATGAGAGCGGGCGGAGCGAGCAGCCAGACAGAGCTCAGGGCGCGATGTCAGCGCCATGAATGAGCCACTGTCAACACACGCTGACGGGAAACAACTTTAAATAGAGCGAAAGGACACTAGTAAGGTTTCCAACACCCAACGGTTTCTATCAGGCCTTCTAGAGAAAGTCACATTTGAAAAGATAATTTTTTTTTTTTTACCAGAAAAGCAAGTCTAAACAAAACGAAAGATTAAATAAAATATGCCTTTAAGTCAAGCCCTGAAGAACGCCTCCAAGGAAAAATGAACCACAAGGAAAAGCTAAGGAGAGACACAATGTGGTTATGGCAGAGGAGGAACAAAGACCAGGCAGAGGGGTGGCTGAGGCCCGGACACCCCAACTTCCAGCTCCAAAGGCCACTAACCCACAGGGGCCCTGAGCAGCGCCCCTGACATCAGTCACTTATCTATGGGTCCGTGTGCTTACGTGTGTAATATGTAGTGAATAAGTAATTTCATTAAGTAAAACAGGGTTTGAGAGCTCCCAAGCAGAACCCCTTTTTCCAAACAGACTGTTTCTCAGGGGCAAAATAAGTAAAATAGGGAAAAAAAAACTCTGAAAAGTCATCCAAGTTAACAGCGCCAGCAACAAAAAACAACTATGGTAGCCAGGGTGCTCCCGGTCTCGTCACCACGGAACCCCACAAGGAGTCTCGATCATCCCAAGGAAGCTTCCTCAAAGACTGGAAAACCAGGCTGTGAGCGGGGTTCCAGTGACCGCAGGGAGGGACTGGATGTCGCTCTCAGGAGGAGCAGGACAGGACCTCAGCGAGAGAGATCTCCAGGCAGCGGGGAGGCCGAGAGGCAGCACGTCGTACCGAGAAAGATAATCCAAGAAAGTCCCAGAGCGAGAAGGTCGCCGAGCAATCTCCACCGTTGTCTAAGGTGGTTGACCTCGGCATTAACAGGTGAAGTCAAAGAAAGGACCTCAGGGTAGTCTTTCAAATCCTAACCGTGTACGGGAAGGTGCATCCCCACAGAAATCCGAGTCACTTCATGACTGCATTAAAAGTAAGAGAGCTAAGAAAGACTGAGATGATCCCAGTGTCCACCCTTTACTGACGCCTATAGATTACTTTTCACAGAAGGCAGCAAGCAACCACCAAACCCTACTGGAATCCATCAGGGAGGACAGGAAATCAATTTCCAGGAAAGGGAACTCCTTCCTCTTTTAACAGCTCAGTTTACACACTAACACATTTGCAAGTGTGACGGGTTAAACTGTATCCCAAAAAGAGATGTCAGAGTCCTAGCCCAGTACCTCAGAGTGCATGCAGCCTTATTTGGAAACGGGGGCACTGCAGATGGGGTCAGTTAAGATGAGGTCACACTGGGGGAGGGTGGGCCTTGAATTCCATAGGACAGGGAGGCCTATAAGAAGATGTCAAGTGTGAAGACACTCACGGGAAGACACCATATGGCAGAGGCAGAGACACATGTGCAACTGCAAGTCCAGGGGCACCAACAACAGTCAGCAAACCACAGGACACTGGGAGAGCGAGAGAGGCGGGGAAGGATCCTCGGGGGATGGGTCCTGCCCGCACCTTGCTTTCAGACTTCTCGTCTCCAAAACAGCAAGACAAGCTTCTGTATTTAAGCCATGCAGTTTGTGGCACTTTGTTATGACAGTCCGAGGGAACCGATCCAGCTAACTATCCACCTTTTCAAGGTTTTTCAATGTTCTTCATACCTGACCGCAGCTGCTGGCACCAGGCAGAGGGGCACGTATATTCTTTTTAAGTGAACCTGACTTCCAGGGGCAGGAGGACTAAGACCATGTAAAGGAGAGAGAGTCTCACAAAGGAGTCTATGCTTCTGGTTGTAAAAGTATCAAGAAAGACCTCCAACACGAAGAACCGCTTAGGGACAGCGAGATGTTGGGACCCATTTCTTAACTCCCTCGGGGTAGCAGGAGGACGGCCCGGTCTGGAGGCAGGCTCCGCCTCTCTGGGTGCCCTGGTGGCAGACGGGCTCAGGCCCAGTGTTTCTGTCTGGGTCTCGCTGCCCACGTACCTGGTGCACGCAGATGTTGCATTTGTCACAGAACACCATCTCGTTGCCGTCCTCACCGTCCGGCGACTGGCAGACGTCACAGACAACGTCCTCGTCGTACTCGATGCCCAGGCCCTCTTCCGTCTCGATGGCGTGGTTCATGTTGTCGGAGCAGCGCTGCTCAAACTCCTCCAGGACCCTCTCCATGGTGCCCTCGTCCAGCTCCGGCATGCCTGGGGGCGCAGAGCCCGCCTCAGTGACCCCCAGCCAAGGGCATCACCAGGCATCCATGTGTTTTAGATGTGTAATGTGCAGTGAATAAGTAATATCATAAGTAAATCCATCCTGAGTACCCCACAAATTTTCTATCGCATGCCCTCAGACCCTTCCACGGGAGACGGTGTGTTGTAAGTAGAAACCACAAGATAAACCCCCAAAGGGATTGAGGATGCTCAGTGCACTGTCGGTCAATGATCGTTTCATTACAATGTTATATGTAAACGATCATGGGAGTGGCTTCGAAGCCCTGACCTGACCCCGTGTTGTGGCTTGGGTGTTTGTTTGAAAACTTTCCTTACTACCTGTGACGGTGCCCTGACAACAGATTGCCCTGTGAGTGCTGGATGCTCTTACCCGGCTCATCTCTCCTCATCCTCTGAACTGACTACACTGAAAGGCAGTTAATCAGACATGTAAGAGGCCCAAACACAAGGACTGTTGGAAGCCTAGGAGACAGCTCCTCGTGAATTAAATAAACTGCATTCTTAGACAAGAAGGATCAAAAATACATCCCCAGTAGTTCTTGTGGTTATAGTCAGTGGTGGGATGAGCTATTTTCTTCCAGTCGTGGATATAGTCCAAATTGCCTACAATGAAAACACTCATGCAGATAGAGAGAAAAAAAAAAAAGGCTGCAAATACTATTTGGACAGAACATCGAAGTGGCAAGAAACAACAGAAATGTCCTTAGAGCCAACAATGACTTCTGTGCACTATCACAAGTTTAAAACCATCAGATTAACACTTCTTGGGTTTTTACGAAAATCTGAGAACCACCACAATAGAGCTGATGGTGTGATAAGCCCTAAACGCTTATTCAAAAAAAGCAGCTACCATCACTAACCCTATTTAACTATCAGACAGTCTCTGCGTGGCCAGGCCCTCCTAGTGTGTAGTTCTAAAAACACCACTGGTTTTGAAAATACAGTCCTATGCCCTGTCGTTAATTCTCACCATTAAAAAGACCAATAAAAACATGTGTTCAGTTTATGGTACACAGCTGCCTATGTACTGGGCACTTCCTTCCGACTGAGGAGTCACCCAGGACTCACCACTAAACCACCTCAAAGGCACCAGTGGCTCTGGCTGCACCCTGCGCCTAACACAGGCCACCCGGTCAGTCAAACAGACCTGGTCTCTACAAAACTGCTCTGAAGCTGACATAGAAGGATGAAGCTGAAACAGCATTCACCTCCAAGTGAGCTGGGAGAAGACTGTGAAGTCTAGTCTGAACTCGGTGCAAACATCCTCCCGGTGTTTTGCACCAAGCTCAGACTAGACTTCACAGACTTACTCATCGGGACACTTCAAGAGACCCTCAGCAACCAGGAGTGCAGAGGGGACACCGCATGCCACCCGGTCTCCATCCTGGACCTGTGGGTGCAGTGAGTGTGGCACAGAAGCTCCACTCTCACACAGAAAAGAGCAAACTCAAGGAACAGAGATGGCTGGGCGAGGCTGGGGGAGCTGGGCTCGGGGAGGAGAGGGTGGGACTTCGGAGAGGACAGATCCCTGGGGAAAGAGGCAGGCACTCCAGCTTAGCAGCAGGACCTGGTGAGGAGGCATGGCTGCTCTGCGGGGTCTGGAAGGGAGCTGGGCTGGAGAGCTAGAATGGATTCAGTGCTGGAGCAGGCTCAGCGGCAGCGGGGCGGAGATCTGAACTGATCTGGGAAAGGACTGGCGGGCCCTCTGTGGTCCAGGGACAGTCACTTTGTTTCTCTGGCTTTCGTGCCCGTGAGGTAAAGATCAGAGCAGGGCGGGATGCCTGCTTCCATGGCCAGGGGGAAGGTCCCTCACGGGCCCGGTCCCTGAGTCCATCTCAATGGACGGCGCTCGTTACAAACAATCGCACAGGCCTCACCCATCTCCTTGAACTCCTCGTTGGTCAGCTCCAGCCACGCCGCATCCATGTCATTGAGGTCGTACCGACACACGCCATCGGCCAGTGCACGGATGTCCACGTAGCCCAGCTCCGGGGGTTCAGAGCCTGAAGCGACGATGTATTTCTTGGGCCTGATGAACATGAGGGACTTCTCTTCCGACACGACCCTAGTTAACAGCAAACACGAGGCAGACGCGTCATCCTTTCTGCCACAGACCAGGCAGGCTGTGCAAAGGCCCCAGGGGAGTCTCCACCGCCACCCAAACCAGGTCATCGCCGGGCTAACAACAAGCTTCAAGTCCTGCCGTCACTGCCAATAAATCTAAAGCGTCCTTCACGCACCCAAAGGGAAAGACATCCAAGTGCAAACCCTGCAGAAGTCTTCAAAACCAGCTCCTTCCACTCAGCTTTCCCGACACCCCGTCCCCACCACCACCACACCACCGACAGCGGCGGGTGCTGTGGCCGCTTAGGTACCCAGCGTTGCCCATTCAATTCCTTTCCTCCAACCAGAACCACCCAGCCCACTGGGTTCTGGAGAACATCGAGGAGCAAGAGCAGCCACCGCTGATGCTGGGGAACCAAGGAAAGCCCTCTGTCTGACCTTAAAAATAAACCAGACCTCAGCCATTCCTCAGCGGTCCAAGAACCAGAGTGAGCCCAGCCGGGGACTCTCCCAACACCCCAGGACAAGAGCCACGCTCCCTCTCCTCCTTACCACCCTACCCTCTGCCTCCACCTAACACCTGAAGCAGTCAAATCTACCATGCCCCCAGAAGGTTCTGATAGCAAGTGAGATTATCAGACCACCCGACTGGGAGCCCACACAGCCCTCCACATCTCTGTTCACCAGTTGGCGTGAACATCAAGTTGTCCAAAGACCGTGTCCAAGTTTCATCATCACCTTCATCATTACAAAAGTGATTTTATCTACAGGACACGGAGATGGACTAACTAGACAGTAACTTCTGCTCTACCAAGAGCAGGCTTTTGTTCAGCTGGGTTCCCAAATGTAGTGAACAAATAGGTGAAAAATCCCTAGCTGGGGATTCCCAGGCTGGTGTGCTCCACTGACCGTGTAGCAACTTCCCCAGGCGTGCACTCTAAGGCAAACACATTGCTCATCCCGAGAGCCCCACGACAGGCCTGCTCACAGGCCAGAAGTCCGGCCTATGGAGGCTACCCGACCCATCATCTACACCTGCAGATCTCTAGGTGGACATTTGTCACAGAGATCCTGAAGAGCAAGGATCTAACTCGATCATCTCCAGTGCCGGGAGAGACACTGTGTGGGTAGAGTGAGGGTGAACTGAACTCCGTCCACTCAGCGATGGTGAGGATGCAACAGCAGAGAAGCCCACCGCCAGCAGAGCCCAGGGCTCCCTCCTCTCCCCACCAGCAGCCCAGGGTCGGGGGAGCTGGAGGAGAAGACAAGCACAAACCGGCTGCAGCTTCTAGCGAAGCTGAGTCACTGAGAACCTGACCCTCAGGGAAATTGGTTTGTGAATCGACGAGACAAAGCCCCACAAGAAGAACTGGGCAAAGTCACCTAATCCTTTCAACTCCCAAAACTCCCCTCCACATCCCTAACCTGGCTACCCCATACCTGTCCTCCTCCAAAGGTGAAGTGGCCACCAAGGGACCCAAGAAGCCACCTTTGCAACTCAGGAAGCCACCTTTGCAGCGTGAATGTGACCAGGGGTGGAGATGCAAGTTCAGGAAGAGGGACAGCAGGGGGTGCAAACATCCACACCCCCCAGCCAGTCCTCCAAGCCACTGTCCTGTAGACCTGACGTGTTCCTACGCCCCCGGGGACCTCAGTGCTAAGGACACACTGCCCTCCTCGGCACCTGGCTGAGGGGCAGACAGGCCCCACGGGAGAGGCAGAGCTGTTCTCCTCGGGGTACGTCTACCTGGCCACAGGCTGAGGGATGGTCCCAGGGCTGACTGGCACCTGGACCCCCTTCTCCCACTCCTGTCTCCAGGGATCTGCCAACACGTAGTACTCATCGGGGTTCAGCTGGTAGGAGTCATGCAGCTTCATGGCGGTGATCAGGTCTGTCCTAAACACCTGGAGAGGGAAAGACAGGGTCACCGACATTTGATATTTGCTTTCTTATTCAGAACACTAGCAGCTGCAGGGTAACCATGGAGCTGCCCTGTAACAAGGTCACTGGATCAACAGAGAACCAGTCTGGCCTGTGACAGGAAGCCCTGAGCCCGCCCCACCCGGGCCTCAGGCTCGGTGGCTCCACGTCCACAAAGCAGCTGCAACAGCAAAGCAGCTTTCCCGAACTCTCCGTTCACGGAGCGCTACTGAAACCGTGGGCGGGATCCCTGCAGGGAGGCGTGCTCTGGGTGGTATTTAAGAAACAAAGCTCCACTGACCCTGTAGGAACTTCAAACCCAAACCTGGAACCACCAGGGCCTCCCCTTCTGCACTCCGCCTCACCAGCCCCACCCCAGGCCCCAGGGCATATGGCGAGGGTGTCTGGGAGGTCAGGTCCCTGCGGGCTCCTGCCAGGCGAAGAGCAGAGTGGGACAGAAGCAGCGATGGGCCTGGGAGGAGTCTGGTCCGAGAAAGGGCCTTAAGCACCTGCACACTTGCACACCTTTCCTGGCACCACTGCTACAAGGGAGGAGCTAGTTGTCTGTGCAGAGTGGGGAGGAGGCGGGAAAGGGAGAGAGGGAAAGAAGACAAGCCAAGCACTGCCCTCTCCTCTCCCTGCCAGAAACAAGACCCACAGAGTCTCAAAAAGGAGCCTCAGCCAAGACAGCTCCTCCAGCCCGTGTCAGAGACCCGAGGGGACACACAAAGGCGTCCTGCAGGCCGGCTGCCCTGGCGGGGCTGGAGCCGGCCCCGTCTCCTCGTCCACGCCCGTCTCTGGGCGACAGCGCTGACCCTGGCACCAGCGCAGCACTTGGCAGGGAGCGAGCCCGCATCTGTAGGCCACGCTCTCTGTTTACACAAGTCACAATGCTGAGCTCGCTCGCCGGGAAGGACAGGGGGTTCTTTCTTGTGCTGCGGAGCGCAGCTCACATTCTCTCCCGGCTAAGAGGACCGTGTTTGTTTTTCCTGGTGGCTTTTCAAGCTGGTGATGGCTTTAATACACTTCACCAGGGCAGAGTCTGAGGCAGCGTCTGAGCTTTCCCCAGCACGCCGCTCCCCGCTCCCAGCGCCCCGGGAACGGGGAGAAAACCTCGTGCACTCCCCACAAAGGCACGGGAAGATCGGCTTCCTTACAAGCACTGATCTCAAAGCAGGTGCCCCGTCCAGCCAGGGCCATCCCCGCCCCCAACAAGTCCTTTCAAACAAACAGATAGGTCCACAGCTTCAGGAAGAAAATCAGACTAAAAACACATTCCAACCAAGTATTGTAAGTGAAAAAATCAGGAGAATGAAACTGCAGTCATGGAAAACGGCGGCCCACCGCTCCCTTACGCAGACTCCGACGGGGGATGCTCAAGAACCAAAACAGGTAGCCTCAAATGGACACCCGGGTCCCCGGCAGAATTCCAATTAGTGCTTTCAGCATAAAGGTGTTGGAACTCAGAGAAATCTTAGGAAAATCTGGAATAAAACATGGGTCAGACACAAGGCGGAGTCTAGATGCAGAGGGGGGAGGAGGGGGCACTGATGTGCCCCAGCTTCCCCACTCCTGCCCTGAAATCACAGAAGTACCTAAGAAAGACAGCAGGGCGTTAACGGCAGCCTGGGGAACGACAGAAAAAAGGAGCAGCAGACCTGGCCGCTCCAGGGCTACCCAAAGGGAAGCGGGCAGTGGGACAGAGCGGTAAAACACGGCACCTTCCCAAAAGTTGTGAAGTGTCTCCTGGGGAGGTTTCTACAATTCTAAAGGATGCCCACTCCTACTTCCTCTTAGAGAGGGAGTCTCTGCTGTGCTCTGACACAGCACCCCGCCCAGCCCACTCAGCCGGAGAAGCAGGCGTGCTGCAGGTGAGGCCGTGGCGAGGCCGTCTGTGAGGTCACTCCGCCAGGAGGCAGTGCAAAACCCAGGGGCAGAACCGAAGACTCTCTCTTCTATATATATAACCTGCTCACTCGGACACTGAGATAAACCACAGTGCCTTTTCTCCCAGGATGTCAGTGCTCGGAGCCCAGCAGAGGTTTTCAAAGGAAACACCTCGGGGCTGGTAGGAGGCCCCCCGTCAAAAGCCAGCAGAGAGACGCACCAAAAAACAATCTCCGACAGAATGACAGATGACAGCTTGACAGATAACAAAATGGGGAGCGGGGAAGACATTAAGACGAGAAACAAACTGGAGAAGAAGGAAAAGGCCTTAAGCATAATCCCCAAAACAAAATTTCCAGAATTATACTGTTGTTGCCAAGTAAGCCACAATTTATGGCTAAAACTAACTTGAGGCTGGCAGTGACTGGCAGCCGCCGAACTCGCTCATGTCCTGGCCAGATGAAAAGTTGTTGGGAGCCAGCAAACAGTGAACAGGAAGGAAAAGAAGAATATAATTAATGATAATAATAGCTAACAGTTAGCAAGCACTCTTTTATGTGCTTTGTGTATGTTGACCTCGGTGTATTAAAAACCCCTTAACCTCACCATAGTCCTGAGGTAACCACCTCTGTTATCCCCATCTTACAGAGTTGGAAACTGAGGCACAGAAAGGTGACATAACTTGCCCAAGTTTCACAGACATCAGTATCAGCCTCGGGCCCGCATGTCGTCACGTGTTCTCATGCACATGTGTCAGACATACGTCACGCCAGCATTCGGGAAATACCTCGGAAGGCTTCCGATCTTCATGTCTGGAGCAGGAACCTCTCCTGTGCTGGGACCGAGAATTCTGAGACCAGGTGGTGGACAGGCCTGAAGACACAAATATCCACAGAGGAACAATTAAAAAGTGCAGAAATCACTGCAACCAGGACCATTTCAGTGTTATTTAACCAAACTCCCAAGGCTCACCTCCACACCCCCAATGAAGCAGCCATGACGCTGGCCAGAGCGCTGGACACTCAGAGCCCCTCCACGCCCAGGGCTCATGCGCTCATGCTCACCCGCCGGGCCTCAGGGGACCCCCCAGCACAGCATACAGGAGGACACAGGCCCTGGGCCAGAAGCCTGCACGTCTGAAGTGAAGAGGGTCAGAGTCTCCCGGTACTAAATACAAACCAGGAAACATTCTTAATGTGAAGATTAAGATCTTTATGCTAAATCCTAAGGCCAACCTCAAAGCTTAAAGAAATTAGTGGTGGCGATTCTCCCCTGGTGCCCCTCCGCTCCCCTAGGCCCAGGCCCTGTCCGGCTCAAGCGGGAGATGGTCAGACCTGCACCTCACACTCTCTCTCCTGCCCCAGGTGCATGTTCACATCGCCCCAGAGTTCCCCAGAGCTGTCACCTCAGTGCTACAAAACTGGGTCCAACCTGTCCTCCCCCATCTATTCTTAACCTGGTGAGTATCACATTTCTACTTGAACTCAGAAACCTAAGTAACTCTAGACCCTCCTCACTCAGTACAGGTAGAAAGTTGTATTAACTCACTGTCCATGGTCTCCGACTCCCGGTCAGCCCCCACTCTCCCAACTGCCCATTCATGTGTTGTATAGACACAGCCTGCGGCCTCCTGTTTATGGGTATCCCACCTGCAGTATGTCTCACATCCACACATACTTACCATTTCCCAGAAATTAACACCCCCCTCCCCCAGCAAAGCCAAAACTGGAGGGAACTGCCATTCTACTGTCACTCAAACTGCAAGCTCTTATCGCTACAGATTACAGAGATAAGGGACAGAACCAAAGTGCCCATTAGACCTCGGGGACACTAAGAGATAGAATCTGCACATAAGCCTATCATCGGATTTGCGATGACGGAGACTGAAGGGGATCTACAGCCAAGCTTCCCTCTGGCACCTCCCACACTCATCTGTTCTGAGGCCTGTAAATGGGGCAACTGTTAGGACAGCAGAATCAGACCTCCTCCTACAGGTGGCCCCTGTAGCCACACTCAGTAAAGCATCTAGAAATGCTTAAGAAATAGGGAACATAAACTAGAATGTTTCACACCCACATAGAAATATTCTGGGCCACTGGGGTGAACCCAACTTACAGAAGTTACAAATCCTGTCGTCACAGGGAAAAGCAAAGACAGAAGCCAAGTTAGGAACCTGGAGAGGAAGGTGCTGGGTGGCTCATGCCTTCAGACAGGCCTCTCTCACCCCGGGGTCCTGCAGGTCCCTCGGCCGGCTCAGGGCCAAAAGGAGACAGGGAACCAGCCAGCAACTCCTGGTGGTGCCTGGACATTTCAGGAGGGAAAGGGAGGCAGGGGCAGGAAGGCATGATCTTTACCTCTGAGTTACTATGAAAGGGTTATAACGAAAAGGAACAAACCCAGAAATTTAACAAGGACCATGCATTCCACCACTGCTACACCATAAGCCTCACAGAGCTAAGCAGAAACCACGCTCCTGTCATTGGTGGGCTGGGGACCTTGTTGCCTTTCTTGGCATCCGTCAGCATCCCCCCAGTGTAGAGTCCAAGGTCCCCAGGAGCCTGAAGCTTTGTTGGCATGGAACAACCAAAGTAGTGATGGTCATACAGAAATTGCAACTGCTCTATCCTTGAGAAGTGCATGTCTACACCACACTAACTAAAACAAAACCGAAGGCGCTACAGATCTGATACCTGAGAGTAATGCTACCTGAGAGAAATATTGGTCAACCCAAAAGCAGTCCATTCCTCTTCCTTTTAATGGGTGTGATGCCGGGAGAGAAGTTAATCCTATTAAACCCACTTTACAGAAAGTGAGGTGGTGGGGAGGGAGCTAAGTTTCAATTATCACTGATGTGAAACATGTTCTTAGCTTAATTATAAAGGCCAAAACCCAGAAACGGCCACACGTGCGCCAACAGACGGCACGGATATACACGCGTTGTATCCATATAGTGGAACTATCCATATAGTGGAACACTGCCCTGCACCAAGAAAGGAGCTTCCGAGGCAGGCCATGTGGCACAATGTTGGAATCACTACATGGAGTGAAGGAAACCAGACAGTCTGTAGCGTATTACTCCACTTACAGAAAACTCTGAAAAATGTACACTAATCTCCAGCAACAGAAAGTGGATCATCTGATGAGGGGAAAGGTGGGTGGGAAGAATTTCCTTGAGTTTTATGGCTGCAAACATGTCAGAACTTATCAGAGTATCCGCTTTCAATGTGGGCAGGAGATACCCGATGGTTTTCTGCCATCCACTAACAGCAAAGAAAAAGTAAATGCTCCATTTTACTTGGCACAGGTGGCCTGCACAAACCCGAGACTTGGCAGCCCATCCAGCTGGGAATGTGGGACGGGACCAGTGGACCCTTCCCTGTCAGCTGCAGGTCTCTGCTGCTGGTGGTCTCTTCCTCCGGATCTCCTTGACACAGCGGATCCTCAATAAGTGTTTTTAAAAGTGGACAAGAACGTCGTGTCGTTGTTCAGGATTGACTTACTCAGCGAGACCCATCCCTGGCACTTCAGAACCGAAGGCAGCAGGCACAGAGAGCATGCTCCCATTTTGCCTATCAGAAGTTAGGTTTGAACTCAGGAAAATTAAGCAATGATCCATGTAAAGGCAGCCTGGTTGGGCCACCGCCTCTGGATCCGAATGCAGCGACATCCGCAGGTTCCCAGGAAGTCCACAGCGGGACCTGGCGTCCCTGCCCAGTCCTCTTCCCTCAGTCAGGCCCCCTCCGGACGGTTCTCAGATGGTCAAGAAGCTCCCAGAATATGATCCAAACAAAAATAATTTGCATCCCTTTGTAATTGGGGGAAAAAAAATGCTAGAAATGATAGTATTTCAAACCCTAAAAGGACAGGGACACAGAGGCTTATCTCAGCAAACACCTGCCACTGGCTAGTTCTCAGAAACCTTGTGCTGAGGCCACACTGGGTGGGGCTGCATTCCGCTTTGTTCTGAGCACTAACATTTAATGGCAGACTAAACTTAAGAATGTGACAAGTATAACTTTGTTTTCTTTTCTTTTTGTTTTCAGGAGGAGCTAGGAACTCTAATCTGGTAATGATGTCTGTGATTATTTTATTGACCACACACAGAGAGTATCTGAAGGTAAGTCCACTCCGTGACAAATGTAAGCAACTTTAGAAATTCTTATGCTGTTAGAGTTAACAATATTGTACATTAATTACTGTGAAGAATGAATGAAAATAAAATGTCTTATTTTGTTTTAATATCCCCACCTTCCATTAAAAAGTTACAAAGGCTCGCAGGTGGCCATACCGTGGGCACAGATCCTGTGCGCACCAGCTTTCTGATAGTGCAAATGTGCTTCTTTGAAATATTAAAAATAGCCACACTGAGTTGCCCTAGATCTCAAATAAAGAAAAAAAAAACCTCAAGAGTAAACCTAATACATGTTGCACATGACTTTCACACATGGTAGCTCATGTGTGTTGAGCCTCCCGGGTTTGTGCAGTGCATGAAAGGTTCAGAAATTAGAATGAATGGTGGTCTGGGTGTTCAGGCCACAAAATGCAAATGACAGAAGAACCTCACCTCGGACCTAGTGATGCGTCTCCTGTGTCTCAGACCCTGTGTCTCAGTCCCTGCGCCTGGCACTAGAAAACAACATGCTGGTGTCTCCAGTCTGTTAAACCAGCTTAACAAGATAAGATACTTAGGACCAGCCAGCATGAAGTCCAGTGGCCGGCCAGCAGACAGTGCAGACCTGAGAGGCCCCATGGGTCACTTCCAGGGAAGGCTAGCCTAGCCGTGTGCAAGTCAATCAGAGCCGTGGCCATTCCTGTCGGAAAGTCAGCCGAGTTAGTCACTGGCTATTCATTCTATCACTCTAACGGGATGACAGGAGGCGAGCCTCGGATACAACCGCCATTTCTATCAGGGGCTGACCCTATGCCTACCCCAGCTCTTCCACTCCAGCAAAGCTCAGCTCCATCGTCCAAATCACTGCCAACTTCCAAAACAAGAAGCATAACACACGCATTCAAAGAACTGGCCCAGGCGTATTCCGACATACTGAGTGCACCGGGTTCTTCAACCAACTGGCACACGCGTTTGTTTCCCAGCCCCTGGCCCTCCTGCTGAGGTCCAAGTCCCAGGGCCAGAGAGGTTAGTCCAGGCATGGGATCCTTTATGCCAGGGGCTCCTTGAGCCCAAGCTGTTGTTACCCTTTTCATCGATGTCAAAGGCAAGCCACAAGTTGGCTTTGAAAAGGGGCAAGGCCACCTGCGGGCCTTGAGGAGACATGGGTACGGTGTACATTCTGCAGTACTCAAGCCAAAACCCCCACATTCCCGGGCCCGCAACTGAACTATGCAACTCCTGGGTGTGTCACCTGATGCAACTTCTGTGGAAAAGGAGCAAATCAAAGGTACAGTCAGACAGGAGCAGAACTGAGACCGAGTTCATTTTCATGCAGAAGAGAAACCACCGAAGGTGTGGGGGTGACCAAGCACAGACAGGCAAGCATAGAAAAGGAAGACAAGTTATCAAAACCTGAACGGGAACCCATCACACACAGGGACACAGAGAGCATGTTTCATCTGCTAAAAGCGACGGTGCCTTCACTGCTGCCTGTGAGCTGGAAGGAGCCCAGAACAGCCCCCACAGAGCTTCACGCTTGCCAGCCAGCGGCCTGCATTACCAGCTGCAACATTAGTGGGTGTGAATCTGACTCAGCAGTCTTTCCTGCCCATTCGTATGACAGGAGGCGGAGCCGAGCTCAGCTGCAGAACTGGACTAGACAGGAGTGTGTCCCAGCCGGCACAGGTGTGGGCACCGGGAGGTGCCTGGCTCCAGACCCCCGCCACACCTGGCTTTCCATAGGGAGGCGGGCCCAGCCCTGAAACGGAGGACATCAGACAGAAAAAGGAAGCCTTGCTTCACAATTTTAGGAAAAACTCTGACCTATTAGCACACTTCTTCTCTCTTCGTGGAAAATAAAAGAACCAATTTAATTTCCCTCTGTGTCTCTGAGAGAGAGAGAGGCACATTTTTAAAAAAAATAACCAAAACACCAAAGCCCCCACGTGTTTAGAAAATTGGCCAAATGAACAGTCTTCTTTATGTTCTACTATTTAATTCCTGTCTTACTTTTACATGAAAGAAAATATATATATATATAAGGATGCTGATCAGAGCTGTTAACTGGCCTGAGATAACCAGCAACACAGGATTCCTGCCAAAGCAAGATCACAATGTCTGAATGAGCCTCTGCAGCTTTATTACGGATAAAATGAGATCTCCTTTAGGGTCTGGAAATACTGAAAATAGCCGGTGGACCCCATTCGCACATTTGCAGAAACCCCTAAGGGCTGAGGATGCTAGGCAGGGAAGCAGGAAATGAAGGGCCTGTTTCCCTGGCCACCCCCTGGCACGGCGCACAACTTGAGAGGAGGCTGGCAGGGCCACCCCATCCCAGGAGCCCAGCAATTACAGGCGCAGCCTGAAAGCACCGCATCGCCGCTCCATCCAAGAGTAGGGCTGGCCCCCCAGGGCACCTGGAGAGGCTCCGGCAGCTGGAGGAAGGCCCGCCCTGGCACAGAAGATGCCCGTCCGCTCCCCCTGGTAAATACTACACTGCTGCTCCCTGACCCGGCTCCAGCCCGAGGCCAGCGGCGAGGTGTGGCTATGGCTGGTGCTGCGGCCCCGCTGACGTCAGCAGCTCCCTCTCCTCCACTTGGACATGCTCTGCACTAGGCTGGAGCCGCTGCCAGAATCCTGTCAGGGCTGCAGGCTGGAGAGCAGCCACTGCAGACCCAGCCCTTCTTGCAAGCAGCCCTTCTTCCAAGTGCCCAGATCTGCGGAGGGCGGGATCCGGCCTGGGGACCTGAATGCAGCGGCTGAAGGCACCTCACTTCACAAAAGGACAGGCGGCTGGGCTCCAGTGCAGGCAGCTCCAGGGTGTAGGGGCCTTGAAGGAGCTGCCCTTGGAGAAGGTGGAAAAGGGGTGGTTCCGTGGGTGGCGTGCTTATAAGGCTGGCATGCCAGGGGTCTCACCACTACCGCCAGGCACCGTAACTGCTCAACACTAGGCCTGGATGGACAGCACAGCTATGAGGCATCAACGCCAGCTTTACACCAAACCAGGTGCCCAACAAAGATGACCTACCACCATCGACCAGGAACCACTGTCGTGTCCACGTCCAGTCCTGTCCAGCCCTTTTTTGGATGGAGCAGTGTTTTCAGCGTGGCTGTCTCCCTAGTAAACCCCCAGGACACTCTAAACACCGACCTGAACCCTCTGCCCCAAACATGGGTAAGAGCACATTAGGAGGAGGAAGAAAATAGCCCGTCACCAGAAAGGGGACTTTTGATGGACACACTTTTAGTGAGAGCTTCGGACGCTCTCCTCCTCTATTTTTAACCGGAGTTTGGGAAGGGATGCATGTTTTGATGAAGCATGTGGTCTTCTATGGCTGTTATGGGCTGAATCGTGGCCCCCAGCATTCCTAAGTGGAATGCCAGACCCCCCCGTGCCTCAGAATGGGACGTATTTGGAGACAGGGCCTTAAAGGGGTGATTAAGTTAAATGAGGTCACTGGTGTCCTCTTAAGAAGAGAACACTGTCCACTACGGTCATCACCAGTCACACGAGGCTTTTCAAATTGAAATTAATTGAGATTAAATACGATTTTAAAATTCCCTTCCTCAGTTCCACTGGATTAGAACATTTCCATCCAATTGGGCAGCGGGAGTCCAGAGAGGGGAAGGTCTAGTTCTGAGGAAACATTCCAGAACCTCTGTGAGCCGGGCTCTGCCGGGGACAGAGTGAGCAGGAACCTGCTGCTCACAGAACCGGGACACAGGCCTCAGCCTTCTGCCGGCACAGCTGGGTGGAGGCCGCTGGTGAAACCTTCCTCTGATTAACTGTAACCAAAAGGCAGGTTTCTAAAACTGCTGTCGGACTGAAGTGTGTCCTCACAAGCATTTGCTGAGCTCTTGTAAGTGCCGAGGACACTCTGAGCGGCACACCACGAGGGGCAAAGTTACCTACGTGTGTTTTTGCCTCAAGGAGCAAAAATCCAAGCGAATAACACACAGGCAGTGAGGGCCGGGAAGCTCCAAAGGCATCACGGAGGCGCGGACAGGTGGCTAAGCCTGCGCCAGGGCTCCGACCCTCAGGAGCTCTCCCCGAAATAAAAGGAAAACCCTCTCTCTGGAGCCTCGACTCCTGGTTTTTCTTTCCTTTCACACTCACCCCTCCCTGTGCCAAACAGCAGTGTCCCCGCAGACAGCCCCCCAAGTCCCAATTCCTGATCTGGTCACGGCCAACCTTACTTGTGCCCCCAAACTCCGACACCCCTCCCACAGCCACCAACACTTCTTCCCACAGCTCCAAGCCTGGACCAGAGTGTCAACCAAACCTAGTGTTTAAAACGTTTTTATGTTCCTCGTCCCCTCTCTCTCCACGTTCCCTGTGGCTATCAGTATAGCCCCCACGGCAGCAAAGCACAGCTTCCTAATCTGCAGCTTTTAATTACTGAAAACTGGGAGACCAGAAAACCAAAACGATTCTGCTCACCTCAAAATTATTTCATCCTTCAGGACCTGCTCTACCTCCACCTCCTCCCCGGGCCCGGGGCCCGACCTCTCTACCTCCACCTCCTCCCCAGGTTCCCTGACCCCCCAACCTCCACCTCCTCCCCGGGCCCCCCAGGCCCCCAACCTCCATCTCCTCCCCGGGCCCCCC
>PVJN01034647.1:0-22629 GCA_004026805.1 Lasiurus borealis | reverse complement strand
GAGCCCTGGCTTCAAGGGTCTCCCAGCCTAATAGAGGGTGGGCGTGGTGGGTGATAAAGACAGACATCCGCACTGGCTGTGCAGTGTGACGGGTGTGACCGGGCAAGGGGACCCCGGGCTGAGGGGCACAGCGGCCATGGATATTGAATGAGTTCCAAGAGCCTGGAGGACTTGGCTAGAAATAGATGATAGAGATTCAGTCCAGAAATGTTCCAAAGAAGAAAGCAAAGTTGAGAATTCTTATCCTCTAAAGCACATTCTTGGACGTTACCGGCTCTGCATACTCAGCCCTAGGACCACTCCAGGGCCAATACCGATGTCAGGTGACCCGGAGCACGGGTGCCAGGAGGTCTGGTCATGTCCAGTGGTCAGGATGATGTCATGTGGTCGGGACACGCGAGCTCTTTGGGAGGTCATCAGAAGGTCATCTGGAGGTCGGTATGTGTGCAGATGGATAGCCAGGCTCCGGTGCAGGACCGGAAAGTTCAAAGCGTTTGCATTCCAGGCTCCTTAGAACAAGAATAGAATCGCTTCCTCCGACCTCAGCCTGCTTGATTTTGGTCACGTAGCATCTTGTCTCCAGAGACTGCGTTTATTTCTTCAGCCGGTTCCTCACAGACCGTGGTGGGAAGGATTGGGGAGGGGGCCACGCAGGAGGGGGCCCAGGCTGGGTCCTGAGGGCGAGTGTGTGAGAGAAAGGCTGATCTTTAGCTCGGGAGTTGGAGGAGACCCTGAAGGCAGAGGCTGGTTCCCGCTCTTGCTGACCGGGGTCCTATCTCTGGAGACCAGGACTCGTGAAGAACGGGTAGAACAGAACTCTCTCACTCGTGTGTCCACAGATGGTTAGTAAGCATCTACTCTGTGTTGGGCACTGTCCTACCCCTGGGGACACAGCCCAGTCCCTGCCTCTCGGAGCTTAGGTTGGGGTGGAGGGAGGAGACGACAAAGAAACCATATTGGGTGGGTGTCACTCAGATGGAGCCTGGCTACACAGAACGTGGAGGTGGGGAGATCAGCCAGCTGCTGGGATGATGGTGAAAAGGTCTAATGGCTTAACCATGGAAGAGGCTATTTCCCGTCATGTGCACTATTCCTGGCCCATGGGTAAGGCTCAGGGATCCTGGCTGATGGAGGCCCTGCCACCTTAAGCACACAGCTTCCAGCTTCCCATTGTTGACTCCACCCCATAGGCTGGAAGGGGAAACCACCTGGAGGAGGCTTGCAGGTGGATTTTACCAACTCCTGGAAGTGTTCCCTGTGCTTGTATTCCATTGGCTAGAACCAGTCATGGGACCACACCTAACTGCAAGGGAGACTGGGAAATGTGGTCCAGATGTGTGTCCAGGCCAGAAGCAGAGGGCCTGGATTTGGGTGAACTGCTAGAGTCTAAGGTTATAGAGTGTGTAAGGTTGTTAGTTTATATAGCAAACCTTAGTGACCCTCCCTCTCCCCTACCCCCCATCCCGCAGAGTCCGGCAGGAAAGAAAGTGTAGGAATCTGAAAGAAAAGAAACAACCTCATAGTCTCCCCAATTCACATATTTAGCACCCTCCACCGACTGCAGAAGGGGTGAAGTCATTTGGGGCACCTACTGCTCTCCAAGAACCCTTTCTCAGACGTGCTCAGCAGGTGCCTCGGGGCTGCAGACACCCTGGGTGCTCTCTTGAGGTCATGGGAGAGGGACAGACAGGAGCCTCTCTGCTTGTGGACTTGTGTAGTCCTGTCTCTTCATGAGAGTAACCGGGCTTTGGGAACTAACCTAGACACTAGTTAGCTACTACAACCCTTTAGAAACCCAAGGGCCAACTGGAATTGAAACATTTTTTAAATATATATATATTTCTTTATTGATTTCAGAGAGGGAGGGAGAAGGAGAGAAAGATAGAAACATCAATGATGAGAGGGAATCATTGATTGGCTGCCTCCTGCACACCCCTGACTGGGGATCGAGCTCACAACCCAGGCATGTGCCCCTTGGCCGGAATCGAACCTGAGACCCGTCAGTCCACAGGCTGACACTCTATTCACTGAGCCAAGCCAGCTAGAGCTAGACTTGAAATTTTAACACCAACATCAGGAAAGTAGCTGGAAGTGGGGAGTAGTAGGGAAGTGCTGAGCCTGTCAGCATGTGCTCTAGAAGTGCAAGCGGAAAGCATTGTCCAAGGTCAGGCTGACTGGGAAGGCTTCTTGGAGGAAGAGGGAATCGGGCTGGACCGATGGAGAGTCTGAAGTGCTGCTCTTTTCCTTTGCCCCGCTGCTGCTTTCCCATCCCTCTGCCCCAGCCTCCAGGGCAATCCTTTCTAGGTCTCTCCAACCCACCCCACCCCCAGCTGCCCCAGCCTCTTACACTTTGGTCAGAAAGCGTGCACAAGCCTTCCCAGTGGCACCAGGACACCGTGTCTGTGGCATGTCTCCTGTCTGATTAGGAGACCGAGGGACCAACCAGGGCACTAGGGATGGAGGCAGCTTACCCCTCTGGGTTTGCGACTTCCTCCCAGAGCCATGCGGTAGAATCTCAGTCCCCCCCCCCTTTTTTTTTTTAATTTACCCTGGCAACCATTTTTTTTTTCAAATATTTTTTAAATATATTTTATTGACTTTTTACAGAGAGGAAGGGAAAGGGATAGAGAGCTAGAAACATGGATGAGAGAGAGAGTTAGTGTGTCTAAAGTGCCCTGGCTGGTTTGACTCAATGGATAGAGCATTGACCTGAAGACTGAAGGATTCCGGGTTTAATTCCGGGTAGGGGCACATGCCCTGGTTTCAGGCTCAATCCCCAGTAAGGGGGGTGTAGGAGGCAACTAATCAATGATTCTCTCTCATCATTGATGTTTCTATCTCTCTCTCCCTCTTCCTTCCTCTCTGAAATCAATAAAAGTATATTTTTAAATAAATAAAGTAAGCGCTTAGGACAGGGAGCCTCTTCCCACTCGCTGCCTGATTCTTGAATCGCTCAACAAAGCCAATTAGATCTTTCAAAAAAAGATAATAAGGTGCTTAGGCTAGTACAAGGGACAATAAAAGTCAGTGTGCGGTGTTGTTAATCCTCCTGCAAGATTAAGCCAAAAGGAGGAGTGGAACGAGTAGTCCCGGGGCTCTGGGTAAGCCCCAGCCGTGAACTCGGGGACTTCTTTGCGGTCCCTCTTGGGCGGAGGGAGCCACCAGCCTCCCGCGTCCTCCTGTGGCTGTGGTGGCGCAGTGAGGGGCAGCCTGAGGAGGAAGTGGGCAGGGAAAGGCCCAGGGCCTGGAACGGGGGCCTTTTGTTGGGATTCCCCACCCAAAGCTGAGGCCAAGGGAGGAGACAAGGGGATCCCCCCCAAAAGTGGGTGGTCAGTGTCATCTGTGGCCCCGCTCTGTTTGCTTTGGGGAGAAAGACTCCCCTGGACCACCTCTGTGCGTCTGTGTGCTTGGGCTGTCCTCTGGTTCCTTGTTCAGAGCTTCTTTGCAAAACCCTGAAGCAGTCAGCTCAGGCTAGTTATGCGCAATAACAAACAACACTAATCTACAGCTGCTCTCTCGCAGGTATGCACGCACATAGAGTGCTGCACGCAGAGTCGCGTGAGTGTATTTTTCTCTCATGTTACATGTCAGCTGAGGCTCTTGATAAAAACATCTTCATTCTGCAGTCAGGGCTGAAAGAGCAGCCCCGGCTGGGAATCAAACTTTGACCTCCTGGTTCGTAGGTCAGTGCTCAACTACTGAGCCACACTGGCTGGGCAGGGGCACCTTTTAAACCAAGAAGGAGGGGAAAATTCTAGCTGAATGCTCCTGGAGCAGAGACCTGTATGTATGGGCTGGTCAAGAGTGTCACCCAGAACAACTCTGAAGTCCACACGGGAACATGGCATGGGTGCTCTTGGGTTTGAGCCCTTCACCACCTGACCCGTTATCCTAGAGTGATGTTTACACCTGCATTGGCACCAACAGGTGTTAAGTCCAAACACATTAAGGAACGTTTATTAACGGCAGGTTGGAATGGAGAAGGCCGCTCTCGCTGTGTTAGCAGGGATGGTATTGCCTCGTGGTGGGTTTGGCATCCTTGTTAATGCCAGGCTCTTTGGAGAGCATGAGCTTTGGAAAGGCAAGCAGTTCCAGGTCTGTCTCTGTCACCTTGTGACATCAAACAAGTCCCTTAACTTCTCTGTGCTTCGAGGTCCCCGTGTACAGCACAGCTTTTGGTGGATCGATGAGTGAATACGTCTGGGGGCACAAGATAATATTACCTGGCACAAGATAATATTGCCTTTCAATATTTTGAAAGATCTCATTGGCTTTGTTGAGCGATTCAAGAATCAGGCAGCGAGTGGGAAGAGGCTCCCTGTCCTAAGCGCTTACTTTATTTACTTAAAAATATATTTTTATTGATTTCAGAGAGGAAGGGAGAGGGAGAGAGAGATAGAAACATCAATGATGAGAGAGAATCATTGATTAGTTGCCTCCTGCACCCCCCTTACTAGGGATTGAGCCTGAAACCAGGGCATGTGCCCCAGTAACATCGTGACTGTAATACTGTGGTTTGCAATAAGAAATAAGCTATTTGGTTATTGTTCCATTCCTGGCACAGAGCTCTCAGACCTTTGGGATTTTCTAAGTGATGGGAGCAATAAAGGTGTCTTGATGCTCACAACAAGCCCCTTTAACATGAGCTTATGTCCTGGCACCTAAGGACAAGGATCAGTTGACAGGGGAGTCCACCATGTGGCTAGAAGGTTGGAACTCTGGAGGGTGAGCCAATTGCTAATGGCCAACGCATCAGGCTGGGGTAATACACCTCCATAAAACCCAAAAGGACGGGGTTCCGAGAGCTTCCAGGTTGGTGAACACGTGAAGATTTAGGGAGAGTGGCCACTCAGAGGCCCTTACATTGCCCTATGCAAGCTTCATAGCCTTTCCCACTTACCTTGCGCTGTGCCTCACTTCCATCTGGCTGTCCCTGACTCGTGTCGCTTTATAATAAACCGGTGACCCAGGAGGTAAGATGTCTCCCTGAATTCTGTGAGTCACTCTAGCAGATGACAAGAAGGAGGTCATTGGAAGATTCAATCTATCATTGTCACCTGGGATTATAATTGGCATCTTAGGGGTAAGGGCAGGAGGCAGTCTTGTAGGACTGAGCCCCTAACCTGCAGAGTTTGACACTGTCTCCCAGTAAATAATGTCGCCATTAAGCTAAAATGCAGAACCCCAACTGGTGTCAGGGTATAGTTTTTGGTGTGGGGGTAAAACGTGCATTGGAATTGATGTCGGAGTTGGAGTCACTGTCCAACATCATAGCATTGTCTCCTGGATGAAATGGAGACATTTATGGGGAAGAGCTATCATAGTACCCGTATGTCGTAAACACTCAATGAAGCCAGCCGTTATGATTAGCTATGGGGACTGAGTAGCATGCAGCTCACACCTCAAAACCATCATTTCCTGCCCTAGTTTGGCTCAGTAGATAGAGCATCAGCCTATGGACTGAAGGGTCCCAGCTTCGATTCTGGTCAAGGGCATGTACCTTGGTTTCGGGTACATCCCCAGTAGGAGATGTGCAGGAGGCAGCTGATCGATGTTTCTCTCTCATCAATGTTTCTAACTCTATATATGTATTTTAAAAAATAACATTTTCTGCAATACCTCGCTCCTGAGAACTCCTCTAAGAGGTTGATTTCTTTTTTAAAAAAACATTTTCATTTTAAAAAAATATTTATTTTTATTTTAGAGAGAGGAAGGGAGAGGGAGAGAGGGATTGAAACATCAATGATGAGAGAGACTCATTGATTGGCTGCCTCCTGCACACACCCCCCACTGGAGATCAAGCCTGAAACCCTGAATCAAACCTGCGACCCTTCAGTCCACAGGCCAATGCTTTATTTATTAAGCCAAACCGGATAGAGCTAAGAAGTTGGTTTCTTATCACACATGGAGGTTTGGGCTAAACACTCACCAGAGTTTGTTTCTTTCGGTTTTCTGCAATTTCCTTTTTAGCCTCTAACATTGGAGTTGGCCCAGGAGAAACAATACATCATTGTGTAATTTGACTCTAAGAATGTATTATTCTAAAACTTTGATTTTTTTTGTGTGTGTTTTTTTAATAGATTTTTGGGTCATTGTGGTCCCTATAGTATTTAGCCTTCCTTTGTTCACTTGAGCATTTTATTGTGAGCTTTTCTGTGTTATTAAACATCTTAAAGTTGTTCCAACAAATTAAATACAGGCATACCTCATTTTATTGAGCTTCACTTTATTGCACCTCGCAGATATGCTGTTGTTTACAAACTGAAGGTTTATGGCAGCGTAACACTGAGCAAGTCTATTGGGACCACCTTTCCACCGGGCTCAGGTGATGGTCAGCAGTTTTTAAATTAAGGTTATGTACACTCTTTAGACATAATGCGATCACACATTGAATACGCTACAGCGTAACGCAAACATAACTTTTATATGCACTGGGAAAGCAAAACAGCTGTGGGGCTTGCTTTGTTACACAACATTTGCTTTATTGAGGTGGAACCGAACACGCAGTATCTCCGAGGTCTGTCTGTATGTGTTGCATGGCCTCTGAAGGAAGACACGTAAGACGGGCTCTGTGAGACACAGCCCCTGACATTGGGGACACACACACACACACATACACAAACACACATACACACACAGCCAAACATGCAAGCCAGATCGTCCTAACTGCTAGAATGTGAGTGTGCACTTTGGGGCATGAAAATTGATTATTTTTCAAATGTGGGAGATCAACACAGGCCTCCTTGGGCCTTAGAAGATGGGAAATAGTGGTGAGAAAGAGGAAATGAGGACAAGGCATGTTCAACTGAGACCACAGCCTCCATCAGAGACAGGGAAGAGCGAGGAAAGGATGGGCTGACGCTGGTGGGGGGGGAGGTGACTGGAAGAGACCTGAAGAGGAGGCTGGGGAGGTGGGATTCAGCCAGACACCTCAGGTGTTAGGCTCCAGTTGGCAGGTCATGAGCAGAAATATCCCGATGAGATTGGTGATTTAGAAGAGAGCTCGGCTGTGTGGGTGATACGTGGGGTAGCTGACTATGCCAGAAACAGGATAGAGGAAGAGGAGGGTGAGGTTTGAAAGACCTGCCCCAGGTAAGGATGGCTGCCAGGAACTGGGACAGGGGAGTGGGCAGGGCCAAGAAGAGGTTTCGTGGCCTGGGTGCCCTCAGGGAGGGAAACCCTCTTGGGGATGAGGCCTTGGAGAAGGCGGAGGTGTGGGTTGCCCGGTCGGGAAGCATGAACACAGCGACTGCCAAGAGTCTGCTCTGACCTGAGGAAATGGGACACATGAGGAGGTTTGGACTGAGGTGGGAGAGAGATCCACGGAGGTTAGATAAGGGGTACGTGGGTTTGTGGGGGTGGGGGTGTCATGCCAGCTTTAGGCCCAGGCGAGGGACCTCAGCCGGTATTTAGTGACTGTCACCCTAGGGGGCTTTGAAACCGCCGCAGGAAATGTGCCTCAGGGAAAGAAGCCCAATTCAGCTGTTTCGGAGAAACGCAGCCTCCCCCTTTTGGAGGTGACTTCAGGGGTGTCAGGGTTCAGGGGCCAGGCCGCAGCGCCTCCCCCGGCTTCCGGTCACAGGAGGGCATTGGTGTGGATTCATCTGGGCCTCCCACCCTCCTTTCCAGCTGTTTCTGCCTCCCTCTGCCCCCCTCCATGAACATCGGCTTTCTGGAAATTCTCTAGCCAGTGAACAGATTGCCACTCACTTGTGAAAGACTAACACCTCCCCCGGGCCGGGGCCATGAGGGTGTGCAGTTCCATAGGAAGGAAGGTTACAGCGCTGGTGTTACAACGCGGGTGGAATGTTGTTTGTCCTGAGGGTCCCGAAACAGCCAGAGGATGGGACACCTGTCTGTTTAAGGCTCCTCCCGATGGCCAGCATCCTCCCTGTGCCCATCACCCACCCTGGCCCTCTGGCTGCCCCTCAGATGACTTAGGTGGAGTCGCATGATGGGTCCCTTGCCTGATCTTGCCTGTTTGGGGCAATTTCCCTCAGGTTGTCTCAGTGTGAACCCCCTCCCCCCTGCAGAAGAGTAGCGACCCCAACATCCCATCTGGAGTGGCCCTGCTCCCTTTCTGCCTCGGTGCCTGTGCTTGCGTGTCTCTCTGTTCTCCTCGGCCTATGAGGGCTCATCCTTCACTGTTTGTCTTATGTTTTCACGTCTCTGTCCACTGCTGGCTGGAAGCTCCTGAATAGTGTGTGTGTCTGATATAACATCTGAGGTCCCCAGAGCCTAAGAGGAGGACAGGGCCTGTAGCAAGTGCTTGGGAAAGACCGTGCCACTCATCTGCTGGTTAATAACACCTCACACGTGAGCAGAGAGACAGCCTGGTCTGGAAGGACCGAGAAAGTAGCCTTCACCGCCCAGTGGTCCCCAGTCCAAATCTGACCCCTTTGCGTTCATCGGCTGTGAGGTCTTGGTGATGCTGCCCAATCCTCTACCTCACTAAGCCTTGGTTTCCTCAACTGTGAAATGGACTCTAAGTCCTGGTGGAAAGACGTGCAGTAGGTGCTCCTCAAAAGTTAGTTGCCCATCCCCTTCCCTGACTGCCTGCCTTCCCCCTTGGCCTGGGTCTTGGGGTTCGAAAACCCGGATTTGGATTCGGTTTTGCTGCTTAACTGAAGCAACTTGTTTGACTTCAGGGCCTCACTGTCCTCCACCACAAATGGGAACTGTTATGAGCAACGGATAAGAAAACATGTGAACATATCGAAAACCTGGCAGAAATGCAAGAGTGAGCTGAACACTGTGGCGTGCATGCGTTTGTGTGTATATGTAGCTAGCAACCATGGAGCCCTGGGCTGGGAGAAGACCGGATTCTACTCTTAAAAGGCTCACACGGGTAGCTGAGCAGATCGGGGCAGAAGGGAAGAAATGAGGGAACGTGCTTTGTGGCTGTCATGGGTCTCTGTGCAGAGGCTCGGCTGGCCTGAGGAGGATCACCCCACATCTAGGACTTGTAAGGAGATGTTTCTAGGAGACTCAGCTTTGGATTTTTTCCCAAAAAAGAAGGAGCCAGTTGTCACCTCTGAGCACCTCTGGAGGACCTCCCAGATTAATTTTGCTCTGGGAGTTTCCACGCAGCTTCCCCACTTGGAAGAGGGAGAAGCTTTAGGGCCATTGTGAGCTTTGCAAAGCCAGGGGTAAGGGCCAATGAAATGGGTTCCAAGATGGTTCCCTCGGTAGCTTGCCACATGACTTTAAGCAAGTCACTCAGCCATCCTAACTTCACCGGCAAGAGATGGATACAAAATGCCCTGGCAATGCAACAAGTTAAAGAGAATCTTAAAAGCAGCAAGAGAAAAGCAGTTAGTTCCCTACAAGGGAGCTCCCATAAGACTATCAGCTGATTTCTCAACAGAAACGTTACAGGCCAGAAGGCAGTGGCAAGAAATAGTCAAAGTGATGAATAGCAAAGACCTACAACCAAGATTACTCTACCCAGCAAAGCTCTCATTTAGAACCAAAGGACCTATAAAGAGTTTCCCAGACAAGAATAAACTAAAGGAGTTCATCACCATCAGACCAGTATTACATGAAATGTTAAGGGTTTTCTTTAAGAAGAAAGAAAAAAAAAATGAAAAAATATGAACAATAAAATGGCAATAAATACATATCTATCAACAACTGAATATTAAAAAAAAAACAACCACAAAATAAATGAACAGGCAGAATAGAAACAGACTCCTAGAGATACAGAGAACATTTTGATGGTTGCCAGATGGGAAGGGGGTCGGTGGGGGGTTAAAATGTGAAGGGACTAAGAAGTCCAAATTGGTGGTTATAGAACAGCCATGGGATGTAAAGTACAACACAGGGAACATAGTCATATCCTGAAAGCTATGGATGGTGTCAGGTGGGTATGAGATTTATCACTTAGTGTGGCATGTAACGTCTAATCACTGGGGTGTACACCTGAAACTAATACAATAAAAAAATGCCCTGGAAGGATAAAGGCCCACACAGAGAAGGTGCCATGCTTCGTGTACTTGACCCGGGCACCTGGATTATAAAGCCTCGCCCCAGCCGAGGGAAATGCAGGATGCTCAGTGCCAGCGAACCCACCTGGCCTTCTGGGAAGCCATGTTATTGCGCCTGTCCCATCACTTCTCCTTTCTGCCCCAACGACTTAAAGAAACAAGTCAGAGGTGAGGCCTTCTGGAAATTTCTGTAGAAATGGACTGGCATGTGTGCAGCTCTTCGTGTCCCTCTCCCCTTATCAATGGTGAGCCTGTGCCGCTTTTACCGGCAGTCCCGATCCTGTGGCAGACCTTTCGCTGTGCTTGTCGCCCTCTTGGCCGTGGTTTGCACAGTGGAAACTTTTGGGGAACCTGCCGAGCACCACTCCCCCTGCTGGGATGTTCCTTTAATGCAGTCGCTGTTGCCAGCCCAGGCTGCCCTGAGCAGCCGCCAGGGCAGACCCAGGTCCCAATAACTAGGCCTTTCCCAGGCCATTCTATCCTGCCTTCCCCGTTATTGGGGACCCACTGTGCACCAGGCATGGGTGGGCTTCTATAGGATCCGTCCCTCTTGCCCTCACCACAGCCCTGGGAAGCAGGTGCTAGGACCCCCATTTTAGCCCGAGGAGGAAACGGGGGTTGAACTGGAGCTGTGAACTCCGCCTTCACCTGGGCCAGGCGCTTTCTTAGCTGGTCTTACGTGGCCCTTATGCACGTGGCTCTCCAAGTCAGGGGAGGAGGAGAAGCAGTGAGGGAGGCAGAGCAGACAGTGACGGGGCACAGAACTCTAGAGTTACCCTAGAATCCGAGGCCTAAGCTCAGGGTTCACCCCAGGGCTCGATGTGCATGGACCCAGAACTGGACAGAGAGATGGCAGACGGGAACTGGGTGGCTGCAACAGGTGAGGAGGGGTCTCATGAGTCCGTGAGGTCACCTGAGCTTCAGGTCTCAGAATAATTCTGGCTCTCTTGTTATTGTTGTTGTTGTCGTCATCCCTGTCATCAGTACAGTGGTACCTCGAGATACGAGTGCCCTCACATACCAGATTTTTGAGATACGAGCCGTTGAGCGAGCGATTTTTGCTTTGAAATACGAGCAACATTTGAGATAGGGGTCATCGCGCGGATCGGCCGGCTGCACACGACCCACCAGTTTACCTCGACTTGAGCGTCTCATAGTTTCCCATGCCTCAAGGTTACAGAACGAATTAAACTCGTATCTCAAGGTACCACTGTATTATGGATGTCCCCTCCCCCCCTTCTCCTCCTCCTCTCCCCTGCCACACACACAACCCCTGTCCTACCCCGGTCTTTTCCCACTGTCG
This sequence comes from Lasiurus borealis, assembly GCA_004026805.1. NCBI lineage: Eukaryota > Metazoa > Chordata > Mammalia > Chiroptera > Vespertilionidae > Lasiurus > Lasiurus borealis. Next base: position 11,340 of record PVJN01034647.1, on the reverse strand, counting down.
TCTGTGTCCATGGGTTATGCACATATGCATATATGATCTCTGGTTCATCTCTTCCCCTCCCCTCCCCACTGGTCTCTGTTATTCTGTTCCATGCATCCAAGCCTCTGGACCTATTCCGTTCATCGGTTTATTTGGTTGATTAGATTCCACACATAAGTGAGATCACGTGATGTTTGTCTTTCCCTAACTGCCTTATCTCGCTTAGCATCACAGTCTCCGGGTCCTTCCACGCTGTGGAAAAGGGCGATGATGGTTCTTGCTCTTTTTTTTTTTAAAATATATTTTTATTGATTTTTTACAGAGAGAAAGGGAGAGAGATAGAAAGTCAGAAACATCGATGAGAGAGAGACATCGATCAGCCACCTCCTGCACGCCCCACAGTGGAGATGTGCCCGCAACCAGGATACATGCCCTTGACCGGAATCGAACCTGGGACCTTTCAGTCCGCAGGCCGACACTCTATCCACTGAGCCACACCGGTCTTGGTGATGGTTCTTTCTCTTAAGGATCATCTCAAAGTGGGCTCGTCTCTGAGCTGTGGCTCTGGTGGCATGCCGGAGCTGGCTCATTCCAGCCCGTGAGCGCTCGCTGTGCCCGTCTCTCCCCCCAGGCACCTGGCAGGGGTGTTTACATTCTGGAAATTGACAAATGCTGTCAATCGGGGCTTTCTCCCTGGAGAGCCTGTTGCTAAACATGTACCGGCCCCCCACCGCTGTTCCCTCCTCCGTAAAGTGGACAGCAATGCCCATCTTATGGAACCTTTGGGAGGCGACGTATGGGCGAGCCTTTTGCAAACTAAAACGATTATTATAATTTTTACATGGAAAGGTATACATTTGGAAAAAGGGGGGCTGTATCTTTGCAGAAACATGAAATAAATTGGGATCAGGGCGAGGTATGACAGGTGTGACGTAGGCCCCCAGAGAAATCATGGGATGATATTTGAGTCCTAGCTAGAAAGGCTCTCAACGTGGCAGAGAAAAGCCACGTTTCATTGACACGCTTCCCATCAGGAGCTGAGGGCTGCGGCCCCTCCCCTAGAGCCCGGGAGGCCCGGGACTGCCGTGGCCCATGGGATAAGGTGAAGCGATGCTACGCCACCGAAACCGGTTTGGCTCGGTGGATAGAGCGTCGGCCTGTGGACTGAAGGCAGGCTTGGCGGGTCCCCCTGAGGCACTCAGAGCTGCTCTCGCCATCGGGAGGTGCCCTGGGGCCACCGCCCTTTCCGGTTTCTGCTCCCAAGAAGGCCAGGTGCTTCTTCGTGGCAGTGCGGGCACAGACACCGCCTCCCCTGCCTGCGAGTGGAGAGCAGGCAGCCGCTCCCCCAGACCGGCAGGCAGTTCCCTGCGGGAACTCAGCGCCCCGGAGGACCGGCATGGCGGGCGGAGATGAATGGCAGGCCCCCGCTCAGCCTCTCCCCCTCCGCCCTCCCCGGGCCCTCCTCCCCAGCACCTCCCTGTCTCCTTGCACTGTATGTAGTCTCTGCTGGCAGTTCACACATCCGTCTAATGTCTCCCCTTCTGCTTTGGCATCCGAACCTATAAATAGTTCCCAGGCAGAGGCCTGTCTGCTTGTGACAGTCCCTTCTGTCCTCCTGTTCCCGGACTCCGGTCCGCATCTCCGCGCGGCTAAATATGGAAGCGCGGCGTGAGAGGGAGAGAGAGGGACTTTCATTACAGCTGGACGGGGTGGTGGCAGCTGCTGCAGATGTGGCTGCCGACACGGGGTCGGACGTGGTGCTTGCAGCAGCACCGAGGCCGTGCGGCGGGTGGTGTGATCCCGGCAGGTCCTGGGGTGACGGGAAGAAGGGAGGCGTGGCCCCTGCTCTCTGAGCCTCATTCAGGGACAGGGATGGGGTGTAATGCTCTCCGGGGGTTGGGGGTGTGTGTGAGCCCAGTGCCAGGGCCTGAGAGAGGGCCTGGGAGCTCTGCCCGGGAAGCCTTCTCTGAGGGGAGCACGGGACCTGGCCGGTGACGGGGGAGATGTGTGGGAAGACGGGCAGCATCTCTGCTAGCCAACCAGTGAGGCAGGGGCAGGCTGAGCGCAACCCGGGGTGAGGCACGGGGCGTCCCTCCCTTCACCCCACACCCCTCTCCTGAGCGAAGGCTGCTCTCGGGCCCTGACTATGGGCCCCAGGCCAATCACTAACTTCTCTGAGCTCCGTCTCCTTGTCTTGGAGGACAATGGAGCTGTTAGGGTGGTTTGGAATAAAGACACCGGCACACAGCAAACATGCTAACTGGCAGATGATATTATGATTACTATCAATGTTGTAATTAAAACTTGACCACAGCCGAAACCGGTTTGGCTCAGCGGATAGAGCGTCGGTCTGGAGGACTGAAAGGTCCCAGATTTGATTCCGGTCAAGAGCATGTACTACCTTGGTTGCGGGCACATCCCCAGTAGGGGGCGTGCAGGAGACAGCTGATTGATGTCTCTCTCTTATCGATGTTTCTGACTCTCTATCCCTCTCCCTTCCTCTCTGTAAAAAGTCAATAAAATATATTTTAAAAAAACAAAAAAAAAAACTTGACCCCAGTAACCCACCACTACTCACCCGGCGGCTCAGAGCCCCTGCTGGAAGCTGGGGAAGGGAATCCCAGCAGCCGGAATCTAGAGGCCAGAGAGACCAGAGTCCACACTCACTCTGCCTCCCAGCGCGATGACACCCCTTCTCTGGGCCTCAGTTTCCCCACCTGTGCAGTGGGGGAGCTGGACCACCAGGGGTCTCTCACAGGGCCCTTGGTTTGGCGCTCAGTGGTTCCCCGTCCGCCGGGAGGGACGTGTGGGGGTGGCTGGGTGTCCGGTCTGAGCAGCCTTGGCGTGCGGCCCGAGCTCAGTGGCCAGGCACCGCCGCCTTTCCCATGCGGACATGTGTAAGCTGTAACCGAGAGGCAGTTGCGCTTTATGCCAACCACGGCCAGCGAAGATGGCCATGACCCGTGCCCCGGACGGCCGTGGACAGCTGCACGGCCAGGCACTGCCCAGAGAGCCTGGGAGGCAAGCTGGGGAGGGGAGGGGGTGGCGGGGACACCAGCTGGTGCTGCACCTGCCAGGTTGTGCGTGTCCGTGCCAGGAGGCCGTCCCTGGACCAGGAGGCCCTTCTCTGCTCCTTGACCAAACCTGTAACGGGGATCCCTGCATGGCCCGCTGACCCTGGTGGCCAGGGCCTCCACTGTTCCTTTCCCGCCTGCGCAGGAGGCCCTGCCTAGGGGCCTGTAGTTGGAGGAGGAGATGGGTAGGGGGGCGCTGGAGGGGGTGCGGCCTTTACAGAAACAGGCCCGGGCAGGCTGGCAGGCACAGGAGGGGCTCCAGGGCCAGCCACTGAGGCAGAGGCCAAGATGCCCCCTGGCCTGTCGGGGAGAGACAGCCTGGGAGAGAGGGGGGGGTGCTGATTCCACACATGTTCAAATCGGCGTCCTCTCCCAGCTCCCTGAACCCTAACTCGCCACTGCCCTTTCCTCCCTCACGCCACCCCAGCCCTTCCAGACCTCTGTTATCTTCCCCTCAGAGCCTCTGCACCAGGAGGTGGAGGGTCCGGAGGGCCTCCGATTGCCCACGCCTCACCGGCAGGTGGAAAAAGAGGTGTCCGGGTTCCGGTCTCTGATTGCAGGGCATGGGATGGGCAGAGCCGGCAGCCGCACCTGGTCAGTCCCGTCCAGGCCTGGGCTTTGCCGGGAACGGGACCAAGTCCGAGCGCCGGTCCTGTTGTGAGTGGACAGCACGTCTGCCCAGAGAACAGGGGAGACGCGTGCCCGGCGTGGGGTCAGGGGGTTCCCGCTTCTCCGGGCACCGTCTGCCGCGGGTGGGAACAGCGATGGCCGAAGCCCGAGTCTAGCAGCACCTCCTTCAGGCAGGGGGGTGCGTGCTCCCGCCCCATGGGTGGGGGAGGGGCAGCGGCTGCAGCAGCATCGCCAAGCAGGTGAGCGCCGGGCTGGGGGGGAGGCCGGACCCACGGGGTCCCGGGCTCCGGAGAGACTGCGGGAACAGGGGGAGTGGTTTTCCTCTGTCACAGAAAGGGGGGCCTTTGGACCGGCCGGACGGAAGTGGAAAGAGTCTTTTTCCATCCCAGTCACAGGCTGTCCAGCTGGAGTTCTCATGGCAGCTGTGGTGTTGCTGGGCAGCAGCGGGTCCTGGGAAGAAAAAGGCCACCGTGACCTTCCCGGTGGCTCTGACCTTGCCTGCCTCCTGTCTGCAGGTGCCCTCCTCCCTCCTGGCCTCTTGCCTGCGCTCCTGGCAGGGACCCAGCCTGGTCAGCTAGTCCCCCTGTACAAAGGCGGGTCGGAATCCACTAAGCTCAGTCTTCCCACTCATTTGGGGGGCCAGGGTTCAGGGAGGTGGTCTCGGCAGTGTTACCTGAGGCTTTGGCTCAGGGCCACTTCCGGGGCCCACCAAGTCCCCACCCCACCCCCGCCAGCCATGTGTGGTGGCCTTTTCTCTCCAGAGGTGAGCCCTCCGACTGCCCACACGGGGTCCTTCCTGGGACCCTCTGGGGACACTTTACTCCTGGGGCGATTCTCACCCACCCAGTGCTCACCCCGTAAATGGGCATGTTGAGGCCTTTTATATGCCAGGTGTCCTCTTAGGTGAAATCAATTCATGCCTCTCCCACCCCCACCAAGCACATTTTCAATCATAAAATGAGTGTGAGCAGGCCCAGCCGGCATGGCTCAGTGGTTGAGCATCCATCTATGAGGACTCCATTCGATTCACAGTCAGGACACATACCCAGGTTGTAGGCTCGATCCCCAGTAGGGGGCGTGCAGGAAGCAACCAGCCATTGATTCTCTCTCATCATTGATGTTTTTCTCTCTCTCTCTTTCTCCCTTCCTCTCTGAAAGCAATAAAAATACATTTTTTAAAAAGCGAGTGAACCGAAACCGGTTTGGCTCAGTGGATGGAGCGTGGGCTTGCGGACTGAAAGGTCCCAGGTTCGATTCCGGTTGGGGGCATGTACCTTGCTTTTCGGGCACATCTCCACTGTGGGGCGTGCAGGAGGCGGCTGATCGATATCTCTCTCTCATCGATGTTTCTGACTTTCTATCTCTCTCCCTTCCTCTCTGTAAAAATTCAATAATATATATATATATATATATATAAAGCGAGTGAGCCAAAACCGGTTTGGCTCAGTAGATAGAGCATCAGCCTGCTGACTGAAGGGTCCCGGGTTCGATTCTGGTCAGGGGCATGTATCCTGGTTGTGGGCATATCCCCTGTAGGGAGCATGCAGGAGGCGGCTGATTGATGTCTCTCTCTCATCGATGTTTCTAACTCTCTATCCCTCTCTCTTCCTCTCTGTAAAAAATCAATAAAATATATATTTAAAAAAGAAAAAAAAAGTGAGCGAGCCAGCTGTTTGAGTCTCTGGCCTCGGGAAGGAGTTCAGAGAGTCCTGTGCCCAGGCTGTTGGCAAGTCCCCTGTCACCCTTCAAACTGCGCGGCTTCCTCTCCCTTTCTATGTCCATTTCCCCTTCTTTCTACAGACCACGAACACGGTCCATAGTTGTCAGTTGATGATAATACAACAAAAATGTTTTAGCTGAGAGTAACTCTGACCCAGCCCTTCCAAGGGGTCTCAGAACTGGGAGTGTATTAACCACGGCCGTGTTTGATCCCTGGGTTCACAAGGCCGTCTGCTAACAGGAACGACGGGGCTTACGTTTCTCGGTCCGCGTTCCTGTGGCCGTCGTATGACCCTTAGCAAAGTGCAGCCTCATTCCACGTTTTTGTGGACGGATCCGTTCCTCCTCGAAGCCGAGGGTCAGGCTCAGGTGAACGAACTCGAAGCCAGGTCTGGCCCCTTCTCTGCTCGGCGGGAACATGATGTGGGGGGTTTTCGTTTGTCAGACTCGCTGGCCTCGGTCCCTCGGAGTTTGTGGGCATTAAAACCAGGTTACCTTCGCACCGTCCACGACGGAAGTGTCTGTTAAGGGAATTAACAGTGTCAAGACTGCAGAGGGACTTTGGCCTAGATTATGGGAACAGCTGGTTAAAGTCCCGTTAAACAGTAATTATAGCAATAGACGCTGCCAACTACAAATCAGAGTTGGCTGTTAATTATAACAGGTTGGAAATACCCCCATTGAACCAGTTGTACAACACCAGCTGATGCTTACTGTTTTGCAAACAAACTTGGACAGCACTCATTATTTCCATTCTTCTTCTTTTATTTTTTTAATCCTCACCTAAGGATATGCTTTTATTGATTTGAGAGAGGGAGAAACTTCAATGGAAGAAACCTCGATCAATCCTAGCTGGTTTGGTTCAATGGCTAGAGTGTTGGCCTGTGAACTAAAGGGTCCTGAGTTCAATACTTTGCTTGCAAGCTTGATCCCTTGCCCTAGCCAGGGTGCATGCAGGTGGCAACCAATCCACTTGTCTCTGTCACATGGATGTTTCTCTCTGTCTCTCCCCCTCCCTTCCACTCTCTTTAAAAAGCGATGGGAAAATATCCTCGGGTGAGGATTAGAAAAAAAAGAAGGAAGCATTGATTGGTTGTCTCCCATATGTACCCCAGCCAGGGACTGAACCCACCACCTAGATAGGTGCCCTGACTGGGAATCGAACCTGCAACTTTTTGGTGTATGGAATGACACTCCAACCGACCCAGCCACAGCCTTTCTTCTTTTTTTTTTTTTTATCATTCTCAAAAATAGATGTTTGAAAGACCTTATAAAAAGGCAAATTACAGATTGGAAGAAAATATTTGCTAATCACACAATTGACAAAGACCTTGTATTAGAAAAAAAAAAAAAAACACCTCTCAAAACTCAACATTAAAGACAAGTAACCCAGTTTAAAATGGGGAAAGGATCTGAATAAACTTATTTCCAAAGACTATCTATACACCAATGGCCTGTTAGCACATGCAAAGACATCCAACATCACTAATCATTAGGCAAATGCAAATCAGAACCACTGAGATATCGCCTCCTGCCCACGAGGAAGGCTGCCATAGCAAAGACAAGTGTTGACAAGTGTGAAGAAGTTGGAACCTCATACATTGCTCATGGAAACATAAAGTGAAGTAGTAACTTTGAAACATAAAGTGAAGTAGTAACTTTGAAAACAGTTTAGTAATTTGTAGGGTGTGTTGTTTTTTTGTTTTTTTTGGGGGGGGTTGCAAATTTAATTATTTTTTATTTTCTATTACAGTTTATATGCATCATTATATTCGTTTCAGGTGTACACCCCAGTGACCAGACATGGCATAACTTACTAAGTGATCACCCCAATAAATCCCACACCCATCCCGCACCACACCTAGTTATTAGAATATTATTGACTCTGTTCCCCATGCAGTGCTTTATACCCCATGACTATTCTGTAACAACCAATTTGTACTTCTTAATCCCTTCATCTTTTTGGCATATCTCGCCAACTCCCCTCCCATCCATCAACCAACAAAATGTTCTCTGTATCTACGAGTCTGTTTCTGTTCTGCTTGTTCATTTTGTTATTTAAATTCGATGGTTGGGGGAGAAACCAAGATGGAGGTGAACACCTAAACTGCTGCCTCGCACAACAGTTTCAAAACTATTCAATTGTTGATAGATATATATTTAGTCACATTTTATTGTTCAGATATTTTTATCTTCTTCTTAAAGAAGACGCTTTAACATTTCATGTAATACTGGACTGGTAGTGATGAACTCCTTTAGCTTTTTTTCCCTTTAGTCTATTTTGGACAATCATTTCTAAATGATAGCTTTGCAGGATAGAGTAATCTTGATTGTAGGTCCTTGCTTTTTACCACTTTGAATATTTCTTGCCACTCCCTCCTGGCCTGCAAAGATTCTTTTGAGAAATCAGCTGACAGTCCTAAGGGCATTCCCTTGTAGATAATGAACTACTTTTCTCTTGCTGTTTTTAAGATCCTATCTTTGTCTTCAACCTTTTGCATTTTAATTGTGATGTGTCTTGGTGTGGGCCTCTTTGGATTCATCTTGTTTAGGACTTTTTGCGTTTCCTAAACTTGTGTGTCTGTTTCTTTCACCAAGTTAGGGAAGTTTGTCGTCATCAATTTTTCAAATAGGTTTTCAATGTCTTGCTCTCTCTTTCCTCCTTCCAGCACTCTCATGATGTGAATGTTGCTTCACTTGAAGTTGTCTCAGAGGCTCCTTACACTATCCCCTCCCACTGCCTTTTCTTTCCTTCTTTCTTTCTTTTTTTTTTTTTTTTTTTTTTTTTTTTTTTTTTTTTTTTTTTTTTTTTTTTTTTTTTTTTTTTTTTTAGTGTTCTGTTTGGCTGTTTTTGCTTCCACATATTCCAATTTGATTATTTGATTCTCAGCTTCACCTACTCTACTGCTCATTCCCTGTAAATTATTCTTTATTTCAGTTAGTGTATCCTTCATTTCCAACTGGTTCTTTTCCATTTTTATGCTGTTGTGGTCCTCCAGTTTGATCATTTCTTAAACGTGTAGTTACCAGATGACCCAGCAATTCCACTTCTAATATATATCCAAGAGAAATGAAAACATACGTCCACATAAGAACTTGTATACAGATTTCATCCACTTTTTGACTACTAGTAGTAGTCAAAAAGTGGATAAACTCTATGGTAGTTTACATGCTTTCCATTAATTTGCCTCAACAACAACCTATGATGAAAATACTATTGTCACCATTTAAAGATGACAGAGTTGAAGCGCAAAAATATCAATAAAGCCAAACCAGTTTGGCTCAGTGGATAGAGCGTCGGCCTGCAGACTGAGGGGTCCTGGGTTTGATTCCGATAAAGGGCATATACCTTGGTTGTGGGCACATCCCCAGTAGGTGGTGTGCAGGAGGCAGCTGATCGATGTCTCTCTCTCATTCATATTTCTAACTCTCTATCCCTCTCCTTTCCTTTCTGTAAAGAAATCAATAAAATATATTTAACAACAACAACAAAAATCAATAAAATGACTAAGCCGAGGGTACAGACATCCAGAATTTTCTTTTGGGATGATGAAAATGTCCTACAGTTGATTGTGGTGATTGATGGTTGCACAACTCTGTGAATATGGTAAGACCAGTGATGGTACACTTTAAATTGGTGAATTGTATAGTATGTGAATATCTTAATGAAGTGATTTTACAAAACATAAATGTTAAAAAAATGAATACCCAATTAGAAAATTGGCAAACGATCTATAGAGACATTTCACCAAATAGGGTAGATACACAGATAACACATAACCACATGAAAAGATGGTCAACATCTTTCCAAAATCTAAATTAGAGAAATGCAAATCAAAACCATCTTGAGATGTCACTCTACACCTCCTGGAACGGCTACAATAAAGAACAGCGACAGCAAATTGGCAGGCCCGGGGAGACGCCGGACCTGGCCTGCGTTGCTGGCCGCTCAGGAAAGCAGTGTGGCAGGCAGTTCCTTGGATGGACTTACTGTATGACCAGCAATAGCACTTCTGGGCAGAGATCCCAGAGAAAGGAAAATACTTCCTTTTTTCAAATATTTTCTTTATTATTGACAGTATTACAGCTGTTGCTCATAAAGCATATTTTCATGCAGAAACTTGTACACAAATGCCCATAGGGGCTTTGTGCATCATCACTCAGAACCGGAACCTCGTCCGATATCCTTCAGCAAAGAACGCTCCATCCAAACCATGGACGCCGACTCAGCACCAAAGAGGGACGGGCGATTGGCTCGGCCAGCCATCCGGATGAAACCTTGAGGAAATAATGCTGAGTGAAGCAAGCCAGTGTCCAGGCTGGATACAATGTGACTCAACTTATAAGACATTCCTGCAATAACGTCAGCATAGAGATGGAGAACAGATGGGTGGTTGCCAGGGGTCAGGGGTGAGCGGAAGAGTGGCCGTGGCTCTAAGGGGATGGGGGGGGGGGCACAGGGAGCCCTGCAGGGATGGTGCAGTGACATATCTTGATGGTGACGGTGATTACAGACAGCTACACACGGGATACAATTCATAGCACGGTACAAACACACACACGCACACACATGTACACACGCATGCACCCATGTAAAAATTGGGTGAAAGGTGCCCAGGACCTTCCTGTACATCTCTGCAACTTCTTATGACTCTTCTAAGTATTTTCAAATAAAACGTGTTGCAAATAAATAACTAAATAAGCGTTGGAGAGCCGGCAGCTTGCTAAGCGCCCTGACTGGGTCTGGTAGCGGGAAGAACAGAAGATACGCACGCTGCCCCTGTCCTTGGCAGTTCCTTTGGACGACTGAGTCATTAAATGGAATTTCTTTTTTTTTTTTCTTTTAAGATATACTAGCTTTCCATTCTTTGTGGGTATCTCTTTTATAAAAACATATTTTTATTGACTTCTGAGAGAAAGGGAGAGGGAGAGATAAAAACATCAATGATGAGAGAGAATCATCTATAGGCTGTCTCCTGCACACCCGCCCTGGGGACCGAGTGCACAACCCCAGGCATGTGCCCTGACCAGGAATTGAACCATGACCTCCCGGTTCGTAGGTCGACGCTCAGCCACCGAGCCACGCCGGTTGGGCTGTGGCTGACTCATTTTGACGTTGGCGCTGTGAATGCTGGGAGCCATTCCGGCGTGTGCGGGCCTGGCATCTAGACCCTGTCCCCACTCAGCCTTGGTGGGAGTGACAGGTGAAAGGGTTCCTTTTCTCTGAGTGGAGGCCGGGCTCTGCTGTTGTCGCCTGTGGTCACCTCGGGGCATGCCGGAGGCTGCTGGCTGGTACCCATTCTCTCTCCTCGCCCTTTGAAGGAGAAACGGTTAAAGGGGGTCTGGTGTGTTCCCACCACGGTCTCTGCTGAGGGACCCCGGAGACTGCACACAGTGGAGGGGCTGCTGCCGAGCTTTGCAAAGGTGCCCGCCGGCCCTGGCATCTTTACCGGGAGAAGCCGCTGGCCGGGTCCCTGCGGGAGCTGCTGCCAAGGGCAGAGTGGGCGCCAGACACTCCTAAGGCTCTTTAGAAGCTGGCTTGGGGGCAGGGGTGTGTGTTAAGGGGTGACATGGTGGGTGGAGGGGGGCTGTCAGCTGTTGCCTGCAGGGCTGTGAGCGGTTCTGTGGCAGCAGGAGCTGAGAGGACACGGCAGCCAGTGGGCTTCAGAGACGCGTCCGCAGAGAACGTAGAATATGAGAGAAACGTGTAGAGAAGTTTGACAGTTTCGCTGCTCACCGAGCTCACAGACGCTCATTATAAAAATCCCAGAAAACCTTGATCCAGGCAGTGAAAGTGTCCACTCGGCGAGCATTTTTCCTTGTTGAATCGTGGCTTTGTTGAGACATATTCCCATCTTGCATCCTGTACCTTAAGTTTACCCATTGCAAGTGGCTCTGCTGGTGCGGAGGGAGACTCACACGGGGGGGGGGGGGGGGG
>PVJN01034646.1:0-22624 GCA_004026805.1 Lasiurus borealis | reverse complement strand
TCATGTGTCTCTTGGCCTTCCTTCTGTCATCTTTCGAAAAGGTTCTATTTAGGTCCGTTGCCCATTTTTTTATTGGATCGTTCATCTTCCTTTTATTAAGTTGTATAAGTTGGCTGTAGATTTTGGAGATTAAACCTTTATCAGTGATAACATTTGCAAATATGTTCTCCCATACAGTGATCTTTCTTGTTGTTTTGTTCATGGTTTCTTTTGCTGTGCAAAAGCTTTTTATTTTGATGTAATCCCATTTGTTCATTTTTTCTTTAGCTTCCATTGCCTTTGGAGCAGTATCCGTGAAGAAGTTCTTTCGGCAGGTTCTTAATTTTCTGGTCTCCCTTTCACATAAAACATATCATCCTAGGAATTATTCGCATGCTAACAGTCTCTGTTGTCAGAGTTCATTTCTTGGTAACGAGAATGTAAAAAACAGAAAGATTCTAATTTTTTAAAATTCCATTTTAAAAACAGCAGTCAGGACTGCAGGTCAGCATGCCCTGTTACATGAAATCAGGGCTATTCTTATGTCTTGCCTGAAGGGAGAGGGATAAATTCAGACATGCGCTGGCAGACTTCATTGGGGGCATAAAGAAAACTGTTTTAGCCGCGTTGGGAGAAGTGTAGAGAGAAACGCTAAGCTTTCATTTCCTGTAGGTTGCTCATAAATGATGAAATGTCTTTGCAGCTTCCAGTACCTTTAAGCTTCGTATATACTTGTTAAGCCACAATAATGAAACTCTGATCATAAACGGCAAAAACTCCATTTAACCGTAGGGTAGATTATTTTCATGTAACCGAGGGGGAGCGTGTCTCAGCAGACTTTTATGTTTTGGTGTTTAACGGTTCGTTAGAAAATGGGCTGCCACCGAAAAGGGCGTGAGTCTGTTTTAGCCTTGCTTGCCATTTCCTGCATCGGTCCTGTGGGATGGATGCTAGACACAGATATGAGACCATGGGGGGAAAAACAAACAAAGAGAAAAAGATTATTATGAAACACGAAACGTCCATTTTCCACTTAGTTCTTGGACAGGAAAGTCAATTTGGCAAGGCACCAAGGACTTTGGCCCTGAGCCTTCTACCTAGCGACCCACTCTTTCGAAAGCTCCTCTTCAGACAAGAGCAGGGCAAGAGCCAGCACACGCTTCTTCACCACACAGGTTGGAGTCTGCAGGATACAGACGGTTAAGTCTGGGCCTTTTACAGGAGTTGGCCAGGCTTGTGAATTCTGCCCTTTAATTAACTCTAAGCTTCACAGCATGAGGTAGCCCTGGCAGACATAGTTACACCCAGGTGTAAGAAAAACATGGGGATTTGCAAATGGACATCGGTCTGTCACTACATGATCTTTGTCAAACCACACTGCAAATGCTCCCCCTTTAATGTTGCCCCTTTATTCCTGGAGCTGGGGAGGAGCCTTGAGGCGGGCCAGTGTCTACTTTGAGGAATATTACTCTCCTTGTCCTTTGGGCCTGTGACTTCTGGAAAGGCAGCCTATAAGAGATTAAAAAAGTTAAGTTTTCTTTCTTTTTCTTTTTTTTAATTTTTATTGATTATTTTACAGAGAGTAGAGACATTGATGAGAGAGAAACATCAATCAGCCGCCTCCTGCACGCCCCCTACTGGGGATGTGCCCACAACCGAGGTACATGCCCTTGACTGGAATCAAACCTGGGACCTTTCAATCAACAAGCCCATACTCTATCCACTGAGCCAAACCGGTTTCAGCAAAAAAGTTAAGTTTTCATATAAAAATGTTTGTCTTTCCATATAAACATTTAAAGGTGGGGGGAGATACTCGCACCAGCTTGAGATGGAAAAGTTTAGATTCTCCTCCAAACATTGGTTTGGAAGTTTTTCCCCCAAAAATCATCTCTGATCGAATTGCTAAAATCTCAAGTGGTGAAAACACAATGCAGCATATTTAAATGCAGCTATCAGATTTTTCTAATTACAGTCTAAGATCCCTCAAAATCGTCTTGCCGGGAATCTTCACAAAAATACACACCTCTGTGATTTAGGATGGAACCCTCTGCCGAGGATCCCACAAACTTCACAACTTCTCTTAGTAGCAACCACTGGATTCCAACTGCCTCATCTTCATGTCAGTACACATTCATGCTTTTTCAACTGCCTCATCTTCATGTCTGTACACTCATGCTTTTTCACATTCAGGCCATATCTCCCGTTTGGCATTGTTCTGGTTTCCTTGTCCTCACTGGGGACATTATTATCACCCTGGAAATTCAGGAACAACTCAAACCGATGAATCTGAGCTCTAGAAACATTTCTATATTGGATCTGTGAACTGTAAACATAACATTTCATAACTATGTACTTGATATTCAAGAGCAAAAATTTAGAGCAACCTGAAAGTGTGTGGGTGTGCCTGGGTATTCAGAAGTGGGAGGATTTAATTTTAGGGTATTATACAGGATTGGGCAAAACCAGGTTTACAGTTGTAATACAAATAAAATAATACAATTAATAAATAATAATTCAAGAATAAACTCTGGCCCTGCCGGAGTGGCTCAGTGGTTGAGCATGGACCTATGAACTAGGAGGTTATGGGTCAGTTCCTGGTCAGGGCACAGGCCTGGTAGGAGGCAGGTAAACAATAATTCTCTCCCATTATTGATATTTCTATCTCTCCCTCTCACTTCCTCTCTGAAATCAATAAAAATTTTTTAAGAATTAAAAAAAGGATAAATTCTGTATTTTGTGTACTCACAACTTACCTTCATTTCCCTGTCCCTGAATTCAAAGTTTCATCTACCTCTGCCTGAAGCACACAAACCAAAGAAATGTAAACACATTAGGAGTGAAGGGGGCACTTAGGTTCCTTGTGCTGGACCAAATCATGAGGGTTTTTTTTGTTCTTTTTTACTACACATACGCAGCAAAGGCACTTCTTTAATGCTTCTTTATGGCATTATACTGTGGGCTCTTGGAGGTGAGACCCATATTTCACACCCAGAGAGCCCGTGATTCTGAATCCCAGCATCTAGTAAATCCCATTACATAGTGTCAAATTGATGAATAAAAGAAATCAATGAAATAGTAGCCATGTATTTACAAACTGCTATAACTATGAAGTGTGAGGTCTTGCTTAATAAAATCAGTTTATGAAATTAAGCTTGAGTGAACAGGTGCTTGGGTTTTGAAAGCTACCACACTTTATTTTTCCTTGATTGTTTTGTTTTTCTGAGGTTATTTTGGAATGAGTATTAATGTAGGTGAAAATATTACTAGAACTTCATGATGGTATTTATACCACAGGTTTAACTATAATAAAGTAATAAAATAAAATAGATTTGGATTTTAAAGGTACCTCTAATAGACTAAAGTTTTCTAATTCCCTTATCTAAGGTATTCTTAAAACTCTATCCCCTAATATCCTAATGGCATTACAGAAAAATTTCACAAGGCTACCAATACTATTAAATAGAAAATTGCAAAATTTAAAAATTCAGTGGGAAAAAAAAAGAACTACAGATATTTTTAAAATCTTCTAAATTTTCTTAAAAATACTATGAACATTAGGTCTGCTTATGATTAGTAATATGCATATTGTTTTTTCCACTCCAAATCTTTGATAATGAGTATTCAGACTAGTCCAATTCCTTCCTCCCAACTATTCTTCCTCTTAAGAGTCTACAGATGAACCCCAAAATACCCAAACATAATACATTCTAAACAAAAACAGCAGTTTCTTGTAAAAAAAAAAAGTGGTTTTGTGTTTTGTAATTGTCTTCTCTCATTTGACTTGCATAAACCTACATTTAAAATTTTTCAGGACTGCACTCAATGCTTTAGGATAAAAAACTACTTTTTTATGTTGAGTTACTGGTAAGTTTTCTATGTTGAATAACTTGGTAACCAAGTGAAGATTGTTTACGGATTGGACTCCAAAGCTCTTATTTACTGTTGATCCAGAATTCACTTCTCAAGGCAAATGTCATACACACAATAGTCCTGTTGTGGATTCAGAACCAAGTTCCATTTCAGCAGTACCAAACTCCTCCTCTCCAGGCCTGTCCCACGAACATCTGGTTTCAGGCGCTTCACGGTCACTTCAGGATGTCTTTATTAACTCAGTTGGGTACCGGGATGTTTAGAACAAATTTTTTTCCTGCTTATGGATACCCGGATGTTTAGAACAATTTTTTTTTTTCCTGCTTACCAGCTACCTAGCTTTGAGTATGCATATCGATGCCACAATTCTACAGAGCACCTCATGCATAAACTAAAATGCCACATAGAGGCTGCGCACTGGTGGTGAAATTTTGAGAAATTATTTCCTAATTTTTCCTATATTCTCCAAAGAGCTTATGTTAATTTTGTAACAGAAGACCATTTTTTGTTTGTTTAGAGAAAAACAAAAGCAGTACCAAGAGTAGATATCAAGATATTTTGTACAGAAGGAAAAGATTCTTTCTCTCCTCCCTTCCCCCTTTTTTTGGCCACCAGTGAAATGTCTGACCTAACATTCTAAGAGATTGTGAAACCACTTCAGAAAGTATTTATTTCTTACTAGAAATATAGAAACATCCTCTTTTTTTTTAACATGGTAAATAGGTTGCCCACATCTCTTCTCACTCAGATTCATTATAACTGAGAAAATACTTGATTTTCAAATATATAGAATTGGAGGTAAACCAGCATCTTGCAGACCACATCAAGCCCCAAACTTGTGTTGTTTGGTGATCACATGACTTAAAAGTTGAAATTGAATGCCCTTCCCATGAACATTTGGTTCTCCACAGTGCCACCACACTTTTAGGTGATCTATTTGGCATCAGAAGGCATTTGGCATTCTTGGGCTAGAATCTAGTAAAAAAAAAAATGGCTGAGAGATGAAGAGACTAAACTATGTTAGGCAAAGCAACAATTGTGCTAATGTCATCATCTGTTGTTCATTTAGTATGTGGGAAAAACTAATTCTGGAAATAACTAATTACAGCTAATTCACTTTCCATGTACATGTCTCTTATATAATCTTATCATTTTCTCCTCTGTGTCTTCCTCCCTGTTTAGTTCATTCTATACACACTTCCTAGCTGATATGCTTAGAACTTAATTTTATCCATATATTTATTGTTTATTCATTCATGCTTTCATTCTTTACCATGTGCCAGACTCTTTAGGTCAGTGGTTCTCAACCTGTGGGTCACGACCCCTTTGGGGGTCAAATGACCCTTTCACAGGGGTCGCCTAAGACTATTGGAAAACACCTATTTCCCATGGTCTTAGGAACCAACACAACACTCCTCAGTGTAGCAAAATGTAGCAATGTAGTTTACTGTTGTCATCTGAAGACTGTTACCCATGCTACACCACGATTCAAGACAAAATTTCATTTATTTGTCATTAGAAAGAAATATTTCACAATATATAATTACATATTGTTTTTGTGATTAATCACTATGCTTTAATTATGTTCAATTTGTAACAATGAAAATACACCCTGCATATCAGATATTTACATTACTGTTCATAACAGTAGCAAAATTACAGTTATGAAGTAGCAAAGGAAATAATTTTATGGTTGGGGGTCACCACCACATGAGGAGCTGTCTTAAAGGGTCGTGGCATTAGGAAGGTTGAGAACCACTGCTTTAGGTGTTAAGGAAGTAAAAATGAATAAAAAGATCACAGTCTCACATCCCCTGAAGGGGATCAGATTGCAAATGAAAGGTAACAGGATTGTGGGAGTTGACAGGAACTGCTTCTACAGGAACACAAAGAATGAATATTGTGACTATGTCTGGGGAAGTTTGCCAAGGGTGACAGCTGAGCTGACTCCTGAAGGAGAAGAGGGCATTCAGCTGATGATCAGGTCAGACGAAGGCATTCCAAGCCAAAGGAAGAGCATGGGTTCAATGGAAGGTGTGGGAGATTCAGGGACCTGCAATTGGCTTGGTTTGACTGGAGCACTAACGAGTAAGGAATGGGGAGAAAAGAAATCTGTAGTATCCATTTATTTAAGGATTCATTTGAGAAATTACTTAGTGACTTCTTGTGTGTCAAGCATTGAGGATGCAACCAACAGTGACTTCTATAGTCAAAGCATGTACTGCACAGAGCTCACAGTCTAAAGAGAAATACAGAGGAGTAAAGAGACAATACAATCGAGTGTAGGAGGTGTTATAGTAAATAGTGGGGTCAAGGATGTGCACAAGTAGACAGAGGATGGTAGATTTTCTGATGTGCTGCCCAGATCCCCCTTAAGGAATGAAGAACTTGGTCTCCCAGTTTCTGGGAGTGCTTCCAGAAGACAACCGCAAATTATAGTTTCCTACCCAAGTCATTGCTTCCTGTCAGGGACATCCTGCATTTAATGTCTGATCGAGGTGTTAACTAAAGCTCTGATTCCCTCACTCCAACTTGGAACTGTCCTGAAGGGCCATGTAGCTACAAAACTCTTTGTGCGATGGGCTGAGAGGCCTTGGTTGAAACTGCAGCACAGTTCAACTTCTCCCTCTGCCCAATCCTGCTTCATTCTTCACCCTTCCATGAGTAGTGACCTTCAAGGAACTCTCTAATCCAGTGGTTCTCAACCTTTCTAATGCCACAACCCTTTAATACAGTTCCTCATGTTGTGGTGACCCCAACCATAAAATTATTGTAATTTTGCAACTGTTATGAATCGTAGCTGTGTTTTCCAATGGTCTTAGGTGACCCCTGTGAAAGTGTTGTTCGACCCCCCCCCCAAAGGGATCACGACCCACAGGTTGAGAACCGCTGCTCTAATCGATGTCCTGAACATTAGTCTATGTTTCAGAGGTTTTTTTTTCCTGGACAGATTATAAAGAAACTTTGGTTTTGTATTGCAATCAATTAGAGCCAGAGAGGACTTTTCACAGAGGAACAACTCGATCATATGTTTTCAGTTAAAAGGGTGCAAAACTGAAGTTAGGTTAGTGAGAAGGATGTTCCAATAGTCCAACCAAGAAATGTTTAGAATCTGAATAAAGGCGGTGACAGTGGAATGGAGAGAAAGAGATGGATGTAAGAGGTATTTATGGGAAATATTGGCAGAATTTGGTGATTGCTTCTAGGTGGCAGACAAGCAAAAAATCAAGTAGGAGCTCTCCTAGACTTTTGAGTTGGGAGAAAGAATACATTTTTATGCCATTAATCAAAATGGACGATACAGTGGAAGAAGCAGGATCATTCATGAATATGAAAAGATCACTTGTTGAAGTAAGGTCAATGCAGTAAAATGCAGGTGATGCTTGGCAGATAGTGGAAAATAGGAATTGAGAGATGGGAAGAGGTTAGTGCTAGACATAGAGATTTGGGTACCATTGGTATATATGTGGAATTTAGAATAGATGTAGATGATCTCAGACTATCACTGTTCTTTTCAAAAGTGGCCAGATCTCTATATTGCTTAACAGAGTAATTCCTAACTCCTTCCAATAGCATTCAGACAAAACAATGATTGTTCAGCACTATGGACAGGGGCAGGATTGCTTGCCTTCTTTTCCCCACCCCCACCCCACCCCCATTTTTTAGTTCTGTTAGATCAGGACTTCAACATCTCCCCCTGTCTAGCTTTCTTCCTTTACCTCCTACCACTCCCTAGTGCATATCGTATATTAAAGTCAACTATGTTAAAAGAAATGTAGTTCAAGCTTTTCTTTGTCAACCCAAGGTCCAAAGAGGCTAAATAATTTTCTTAAAGCCATGTTCCTAGTTACTGGGGGCTGGGACCCAGACCTCCAGGATCGTGGATGGCTTAATGTTATACTGCAGTACAACATGAGATAGCAACTCCACGATTTTCCAAGCAAGAAGATTCAAGTCGACTAATGAGGGTAGAAAAAGAAATAAAATAAATAAATAATAATGGCAATAACATTAAAAAGTAACTTGCACCAAAATCTCTGGATCTTACCTTCTGCTCAGGAAAATTTTAAAAATTTCTTTCTTTCATGAATTATGCTATCCTCTTAAAATATATATATTAGATATCCTAGATCTGTTCCCAATGCATCTCTGACGTTTCCAAGATATTTCAAGAAGGCTCACAACCAGTTGTACAGCCGATTTTCAAATTGCTTGGGATGAGCAAAATTTCTCCCAACTTACAGAAACCAGAGAGAAATTTATCCAAAGGCTAAGTGTAGTCTGACACCATCCTTCAGCCAAAACAGGAATTTCATAGAAGCCATTTTCCAATATAGGCTGAGGACTCACAGGTCTTTACACAGAGAGTTCAGTAAACTGATCTTATGTTGGGCAGTGTTTTCAGCTGACAATCCTGCTAGTGGCCCTAATGAACACGTCCATGTCAAATGGAGAGGCCTCCACACCTCTAACGCAGCTCAATAGCCTTACACAAATTTTCAGATCAGAGGACATATTTTTGGATAAAATTCACCAAAAAAACTAAAAGTGCAAGAGACCTATGGTATCAGCCAGTCTGCTACAGTACTGCTGCGTAACAAGCAACCACAGCTTTTAAAGACTTAAAACAAGAAATGCTTGCTTTTCTAGCCGAAGGTTATGGTCAGCTCCACATCTTTTCGTGCTTGAGTCAGTGTCTCTCAGTAGATTACAGAGGCAAAGGAAGTAAATCCAAAGACAAACAGGTTTAAAGCCTCTGCTTGCATCATATCTACTAACCACAGTTGCTCAAAGCAATTTACCTGGCCAAGCCCAGGATGCAGTAGGTGAGGAAACAGACTCTGCCTACTTGTGTGGAATGTACTGCAAAACCAAGGCTACATGGAACCCTATGAGTTTAGTTCATGAGATAAATCTATGATTAATGTTCTAACCTTCAATCTCCAGAGGGAAAAGCCTAGATTGGCTGCGGATGTAAAGAATTTAGGTAGTACACTGAAGGGAGACCTTAAAATCCAGCGTCTGACTTGGAGACTGTTTTTTTTCATAGAGTTTTTTTTTTTTCTAAAGGAACTATTAATAGAGTCTGAGTCGTTATTTAAAAATAGGTAATGTTTCCAGAAGGAAATGTTTAGCTTGTTTCCCAGTTGCTTACTATTGTCTTCCTAGCTCATCTGGCAAAGAATCAGACTTACGTAAGAAGGGGCAAGGCGGTGGGTAGGTGGACTGAGGTGGAAGCTGGCCAGAGATGGAGGAAAGATATGAAGCGGGTGTTTTCAAGTTGACTTCTGGTTTTTAAATTTCCCTAATGTCCTCCCTGAGGTAAATCACTCGCCGCTATGTGTTTGGCTCACTCCTCAAGAGCAGATCTGAGCTGGGCAGCGAGCAGAAATGCACTGAAGTAGCGTTTGCTTTGAGAGACGGGAACAGCTGTTCTGCCTGGAGTCCCCAGCAGACCCATCGCCTCGCTGTTCCTAGATGGTATTGCTTACAGCTTTTTTTTTTTTATTATTCCGTTTAACGTTCCACTTCTGGAGGTCAGTTTGACCGAATATTATAATTTTTTTTAGAGGCACTTAACAGCTAAGATAGTATTGGTTAGTAATGTCCCCGCCCAAGTTTGACGGTATCTTTTAAACATGTCATGGTTTTCCATCCAGTGAGTTTACTTCTGCGCATCAGCTCTCCTGGCAAGAAACTTGACCCCTGAATGATATTATCTTGGAGGAATGTAGGGCTAGGCAAGAGGGCAGTTTTTCTGAGAATCAGGGATCTGACCACACGGAATAAAGCCAGACAAGAAGCAGTTATTCCATGGGAAAAACAAGAGGAATGACTTAGCTATACAACTTTCAAATAGATACAAAAGATACAAAATGTGTATTAAAATAATTATTTCCTATAGTAATGTTGCTCTGTTCCCTTTATTTTAGCCTGGAACAGATGATCCCAACATTTTCGAGAATGATCCGATTTTTTAACAACAACAACAATAACAAGAAAGGAACGTCATAGAACCCCACCTAATAGTAATGGTGATATTTTAGAATTTGAGGAAATATAGGACAAAACATTGTTATAAGTTTGGTAATGCTTATAATGAAAGTCATACTTTATTAACAAAAGAGCGTTTACGTTTATTTGAGAATAGGCGTACATATCAATGCAAGCCACCTTATTTAAGATTCAGATAAATGTACTTTATGGAAATTACATTATTATTAATGATTTTAAAGCCAGTAGATGTGAATGGCTCATAAGTTTAGATCTAAAGATCTAACCTTTTGCCTGGCTGGTGTGACTCAGTGGTTGAGAGTTGACCTATGAACCAGGATGTCAGAGTTCGATTCCTGGCCTGGATTATTGGCTCCATCCCCAGTAGAGAGCATGCAGGAGGCATCTCATCAATGATTCCCTCTCATCACTGATGTTTTTCTCCCTCTCACTTCCGCTCTCTGAAATCAATAAAATCAATCAATTAATAAAACAGTATAAAGACCTACACTTTTGTCCTTTATCACTTACGCCTGTCAATTCGGGAAGCTATCCAACTCACTGATATCCTTGGTCTATTATCTACACATGAACTGCATATTCTTGCTAGTTGGATCCAACAGAACAATATAATGAACTGAGTCCTATCTTTTTTAAAAGTCCGAAAGCTGAAATTTGGGGTCTTTTTTTTTTTTTTTTAAATTTACTAGTACATTCCTCTGAGGAAATCAATATCTTTGAGACTCTTTTACTCTTTTCAAAATTAAGGATGAGGGCTGGAGAAATACTTGCTCTGTTCAACTCAACAGATTATTGATTGTGACGTTTAAATTAGATTATGTAGCACCAAAATACAGTATAGGAACAATAATTGGTAGCTGGCCAGTCAGTGTTGTAGTACAGTGTTCCCATTAAGAGCTCGATTCTTTGTCGTTACAGTACTAGCAATGCATAGTTCACTCAGAGTTACATTGGCCTGGTGAATGTCATGCTCTCTGGACTCGGTGGCTTAGGGGACAGGGGTTGGAGATCTGCAGGAGATGGGCCCAGTGCTAAGATTTACCTCTGCCATTTCAGTGACTCATTTAACCTCTCCGGTTTCAGTTCTGTTCATAGAAAAATGGACCAAAATCTCAGAGGTGTTCACGTTTTGCAATGAGGCTCTTTTTTCCCTCCTCAAGAAAATATTGGGAAATTCCAAAACATAAGCTTGTTACAAAACAATGAACAATATTCACATGCAGTTTAAAACTTGCATTGTGGCAGAGGAAGCCCTAGAAGTACAGCTTAAAAAACCACTGTTTTATTTATTTATTTATTTTAATTTTATTGTTTTTTTTTTGTTTGTTTGTTTTTGTTTTTTTTTAGAGAGGAATAGAGAGTTAGAAACATCAATGAGAGAGAAACATCTATCAGCTGTCTCCTACACACCCCCTACTGGGGATGTACCCGCAACCGAGGTACGTGCCCTTGATCGGAATGGAACCTGGGACCTTTCAGTCCCCAGGCCGACACTCTATCCACTGAGCCAAACTGGTCAAGGGGAGAACCACTGTTTTAGATCATATTTAAAATCCAGCTCTGAAGGAAGATGTCCATTTATTAATTTAAGGCGAGAGTTGTTCCTGCTCAAAGAATTGCTAGCGGTCCTCGTGGGCCAGCTTGCCCTGGGGGTCATGTCTACTCAGGAAATAAAACCTTAGATCAGAACTTTGAGCGTCAAATAAATCAAAGCAAGTTCCATATTCTCGAGAACTAGTTCCATCAAACCATGTGAACCAATTTAATGCCCTTCATTATGCTGATAACATTTTTCTCTACTGAACTGGACAGGGAAATCGAGACCCTCAGCGCCATCCCCCATAGACCAGGATGGGAAGAATCACTCACCAGAATCTTACCCTGTGTCTTTTTATGCCTCCAGAGTGATCTCCATATGCCTATCGACAGGACTCTCTTCCTAGCATTCAGAATATGGATCGGGAACTCCAGGGTGAGGATTGTTCAGGTCGTCATGTTTGAATACTCTTCATAGAATCCTGGCCAGGTGGTCCTCAGGCACTGCTTGCCCATCTTCTATGCTGGAGGGTTTGCTGCCTCTGGCAATAAAGCCATTTCTCTTTCCTCCAAAGAGTAATTCTTGGGCATTTCCTTCATACGTTTACCTAAGATAGGACTCTCCATAACTTCAAGTATTGTCAACTGTGTCTGATGAATACATCACATCACAGCTTGCCCTAGATTGCACAGATTCTGAGCTACTCCAGGACTGAGCCTGGACCTGAAGGATTCATCTCTGTTTGCTAAGTGCCTCACAGTCCCTGCCTGACAAGAGGACACTTGAATGACTATATTGAATTTGTAAAAACTCATTAAACAAGAAGAGACGGGATTACATTATTATTTTCGAAAGTAGCAATTAGTAAGTTTATAATTGTTTGTCATTGAGCAAATCTAGGTGAGACCCCTCGGTCCCCAACAGTGCCCCTTCATTCTCACGGCTTCAGAAAACTCGAGTTTCCAAATCACACGGGTCATGTTGAGAGTGCAGATTGAACGGTCACCCAGGATCTGCCTTCATTTTTGGTCACTGAAAGCATGAGGCTGGTAGGCATGGCGGCTCATGATGGGAACCAGAGACGGATGATCCAGGTTCTCATCTTGATCTCTCCCTTTGTGAGCTGTGTGACTTTGGGTAAGTCACTTCCGGTCTCTGTATCTATCAAATGGATGTTATCGTATATGAATGAAAACCCCTAAAGCTCTTAGGACAGACGCAGCCATGTTGTAAACCCTCAGTAAGTACCAACTCTCATGAATTCAGCCTGGTTTAGTGGAAGAAGCATAAGCTTTGAATTAGGCAAGCGAGGCTTTTAATTCACAAGTTCACACTCTGGTCCTTTTTTCGTGGGCAATCATTGACTTTCACCAAGCTTGTTTCGTCTTGTGTAACATGCGGATAATAACATAGCAGTGCAGGGAGAATGCCACTTAGCACCACAGCAGACTGCAGGCCTCTGATGCCTAGACTCTTAGGTTTAGAAAAACAACTTGAGGAGCCTGCTTTGGCGCTGAAGGAAGAAGACCTAGGCAGAGAACGGAATCGCTTGCATGATAAAATAATAACGTTGAGCATCCCTAAGCTTGACACGAAAGCACCGACCCCAGAAAAGAGAGATGTTGGGCAAAACAGCCAGAAGCCTGGGCTCTATTTGGTGCAAGAGTCTACATATACAATGTCCATTTGTGTGTTAATTGGCACCACAATGGACCATCCCTTACCTCTATGACCAGAACATAAATAGATGTTTATCACACCACCAGTCATACATAGGGGATACGTTGGCGAGTGAAGAAATGGGTGGGTTGTGTTTTTGGTGTTGGAAGGTGATACAGCAGAAGAGAAAGCAAACATTGGGAGAGGTGGAGAATTTGGCCTGGGCAGAAAGACAGAATGTGTAGTGAGGAAGAGAAACCCAAAGATGGAAGGAGGAATAGCAGACTCCTCACCAGTGTGTGAATGGCAGTCAGGCATGTTATTTTACACGGATCTTAAAGGATAAAAAACAAATAAACAGACTAGTGGGCATGGCTCAGTGGTTGATTGTTGACTAATGAACCAGGAGATGATGGTTTGATTCTGGGTCAGGGCATAAGCCTGGATTTCAGGCTCGATCCACTGTGTACGGCATGTATAAGGCAGCCGATCGATGATTCTCTCTCATCATCGATATTTCCATCTCTCTCCCTTTCCCTCCCTCTCTGAAATCAGTAAAAATATACTTCAAGCAAACCAACAAAACAAAACTAGGGCCAGTTAAAGAACCTAAGTACCCTTAGGCATTTGAGTTATACACTCATCAAGGTTCTTAAAATTAGAGTTAATGGATAGAGTTACTTCTAGCACAAGGTAAGCATTCCATAAATGATAACTCTCATAATTCATATATGATTCAGTGAATATATATCTGGGCATAGAGCAGGGGAGGCAGTGGAGCACACAGGTTCACTCATCTTCCCTGTGGGGGACACTTACCTACCACCTCCACCCCCCCCAAACACACACACACACACACACACACACACACACACACACACACACACGTCTCCACCTCTGACCTCTGACCTCTGACCCCTTTCTGCACAAGAAAATACACTTCCTGAAAGAACAACATCGGCTTTCGGGTGTGCCAGGGCCGTGGCTCTTGGGGAGCACACTCGTGTGATGAAACAAGATTGTTCCTAAGCCACGTTCATGCTTCAAGGCCTGTAGACTGAAAGGTTTAAAACGATTTCATCAATCAACCCAGTTAAGGTAGGAGCAACAAGCGGCCTTCTAAAAACGTGCGAGTTATTTTCCCCATGATCCGTTTTCCAGGAAGAGCCTACCAAGATAGCCGGTGCACAAGAATAGGTAACGGCTTTGTTTGCCCAAGATGCAGTCACTGCGATTATTTTTAGATAAAAGATCTGGAGCCAGAGGCACAGCTCACAATTATGTTGCTATGATTTGACAACCAGTTGTTTTGAGGAATTAAATCGACCGTGACAACTTTAAAGTCACCACATTTTCTGGAAAATAAATAAATAAAATAAAATAAAATAAATCAGCAGATAAAAACTAAAAATAAGTGTCCATGATGTGAAGTGCTTCCTCCTGCAATCACCTCACATCTTTCTGCTTTTACAGCTTGCATGCCCCCTTTCCTCAGCCTCTCTCCTAGTCCTCAGCTCCTACCTGCTCCACCAATTATTGAGGCCCACTAAGAGTATTTCTCAAGACCCCCGAACTCCTACAGTGATTGTGCGTTGTTTACAGCCTTCCTTTGGAACTTTCCAGCACCTCCCTTGAATTCCAGTTTGTTTGCTTACATATCTCATCATTGCTTGGTTCGTGGGTTGCCGCTCAACCACTGAGCCACACCAGCTAGCTCATCATTTCTCTAGCTAGGTTTGTGCAGTGTAATAGTTTTACATTAAAAAACATTTAGCCAGAAATCAATATTATGAAAAATTTGAGAGAGAGAGAGAGAGAAGAAAAATATTCAAATCTCATCACCTGAACGCTAAACCTATGTGCCTCATTTTAGGGTCTTTTTCTTCCTAAACTTCTTTCTATGCTTATTTTTCACTGATTTAATTCTAGTGGATATGCAATTTCATGTCTTATCTTTTTTTTTTTTTTCAGAGGAGACTGTTAACCCCTGGTCCTGATTTATGAAATCTTAACACATTTCCGTATTTCACTGGTTTTATGTAAATAAAATATTACAGATATAGTTGAAGTCTTTGTTGGTCCTTTCCCAATTCCACTCCTTCCCTCCCGCTCCTTAGACAACTAGAACTACATGTGTATCATTCCTCTGCACTTCCGTTTCCCTATCATTTAATTGTTAAATCTTTGGTTTCTGATGATGGTAAGCCTTGGTTCGTAGCACAGCTAATATTGAAGTACGCAGGTTCTAGAGCAGGTTAAACTGGGTTTGAATTCCAGCTCTGCCACTTGCTAACCTTCTCGGGGACATTTCTGTACCTCTGCCTCCTCACATATAAAATGGGCATAAGAGTCATTCCTACTGTTCTTTATTGTGTTGTCACGAAGATTAAATGAGGCGGTGCAAGTACTATACTCGGCACTCAGTACCTTTCTTTATTACTCTAGACTCTCTCTTTTATTACCCCCGCTTCTTAAAAAGATTACGTGACCTCCAACTTAGAAATACTTTATCAAACACGATCGTGTTTAATCGAGCCAGCAATTTGGTTGATGGGTCGATGCTCAGCAGCTGAGCCACACCATCTGGCCATTAATGTATTAGTAATAAACATTTCCATTTAAATACCCCGATAATGATGCTGATTATTTATTCATCCTTAGCTGGAATAGTATTACAATTTTGTGATTTATAAAAATTAATTTTAAAAGAAAAATAATGAGCCTTATGAAGGATATTTCTAAACCATATTTCTCATACCCTACTTTTTATGTTTTTCAAGGCACAAGTAAAAAGCATACTGGATAGAGGTTATCATATACTCCTGCGTCCATTCATAGGTCACATTTATAAATATCCATTTTGTTTACACAAACTTAAACTGCAAGAACGTTTGAAAGTTGGCATTTTATGGTAATCACATTTTTCTCAGTTGACCAACCCTCAGTTTTTTCTTTGGATCGTCTGACATCTCTCCCATTAAGTGATATTCTCCTTAACATTCGTGAGAAAACCAGACTCATAGCACCCAGGAGGGCTGGCTAATGAGGCATTGCAGAGCCCGGGGGCTGGTGAAAGGAGGGACCCTAGGTGGCAATTGGAAGGAGGAGCAGAGCGCATCTCAGGATTCAGGAAAAATGTGCGTTAGCGGACACACAGCACCGCTTTTAGTGAAACAAATTCTGAAGTTTTTAGAAAAGACCTATATAGCTCCAGACAGCCGAAACCCAGTGTTTGTGTTGGTTTTATTTCAAAAGGAAAATGATTGGGTCCTTTTTTTCTTCCAGAAACCAGAGTTTTCAGGTAGGTGGCAGTAAGGTTACTGCCAGCCTATAAAAACCGTTACTTTATAAGTGACAGTCTGCCGCTCACCTGGCAATCTGCCAGTCCATCCAGCTACTCACGGTAGCAGCGCCCGGGGCCTGGCCAGGGGCCAGTCTCTGAAAAGGGATCAAGGCATCTGAGTCTCAGGGCAGCTCTCATGTGGGGGCTCCTTCAGCCGACACCTTCCCCATCGTCCTAACCGCCTGATGCCAAGGCCACGGGAACACTCCAGGGCCTGGCACCGGCTTCCTGGGGAGCAGGTAGGTATTGAGAGGGTGGTAACTCCCTGGGCCCTGAGAGATGCCCCACTCTCATCTGCTAAGGATGAGTCATTTCCGCTAAGACATTCGAAGCAGCCTGTTATAAAAGATGGCACGTGGGAAGAGGAAAATTCATTGAAAAATTGGGTAGTGAAACCCAGCCTCCAAACCGGGGCGAAGGTGGCCTTGCTCTTTCTGTGCCTCAGGAGTTGGACCAGTTCAGGGGCCACATCAGGGCACGCCGGGCGGGATTAGATGTTCCAGTGTGCCCTGTCCTCCTAAGCCTGCCACGATCCGAACTTGAGCCTCTGAGCCGGGGCCAGAACCAGATTGATGTCCCCGGGGTGAGCAAAGAAGGCAGCGGCCTTCAGGCAGCTGCTGTGCAGAATTCTCTAGATAATTTTCTCTCTTCTCTCCCAAACACGGGTCACGTGTCCCAAACTTCTTTCCCTGCGTGGTGTCACTACTGGTCCCACTGCTGGAATCATGTACCTTTTAACGATTATGTGAATACATGCTAACTGTTACCTCTATCTTTCGAACTCAGTTGAAAAACAGTTATCATTCAGCCATCTTGCACAGTTTAAGTAACTTGCTCAGTTTTACTAAGGCCAAAGTTTGCTCTATAACTTCATTAGGAAGTTATCTGTAATGGAAAGCAAAATTATTTAGTATCAAGAACAATGAGTATAAATAGTTGCATTATATCCCAGTTAGGAAAAATGTCATAAATGTGTATCTCAAATATATATAATTTGGAATTTAGTCATCATTCCCAGTCCAGGTGGGAAGAGTAAACATTTAATTGTAGATGCTTTATTCATTGTTAATTCATTTCATATTCTCTGTGAGAACTTATGATGATGAATGCATATGATATTCAGGTGGCTTTCCTGTACTTTCATTTGCAATTCAATAACTGGTGATTCAGGGTACATAAAACATTAAAAAGCAAAAGGCCTCAATTATTATAATGAAACTATAAATTAGTTATTCTACTGCATTTTAAAAAACTTTTAAGCCTTACCGGGATTATAAGAGAAGTCTATGAGATGTTATTCTTTCTGAATTCAGTTTTAGATGGCATGTTAAAAATAGACTCCCCTAACATAACATTACAAACTATGAGAAATATTTTTAAATGCCTTGTCTGTGGCCCAAAGTAGAGAAAAAAAATTTAAATTGATTTAGTTTAGTTATGTTCAAATATAAGGTGATCCCATTTGTTTTCAGGTGTATTTAATGTTTGGGGCTGCTTAATATGTTAAAATGTTGCAAGATAAGTGAAATGTCCCTACAATATTAGTTAACTTACATGTATTAAATATACAAATTTAGGTTTGTATTTGTAAATGCTGCTTTTTTCCACCATCACATTTAATATATATTTACAATCACTGCAATATATTAATTATTGCACTACATTGTAAAGTTATCTTTTAAAAGCTCAGATTTTACAAATTGAATTTACGTTAGACTAAGTGACTTCTCCCATCAGTATGTTGTTGTTCAAAATAATTCAAAGAGTGACCCCTTCATAAGAGAGGCCATAAGAAATGGAGTACAAAGTGGCTTCATCTTTTCTGGGAGGTAATTTGGGTTAAAAAAAAAAACACCTTAAAACAACTCTCACCTAATCTATAATACTAAAAGCATAATATGCTAATTAGACTAGACAGCGGAAGCACCTTCTGGGTGTCCTTCTGGTCAACCTTCTGGACAAAGCTAGGGTTGTGAGGGCTGAGCCCCTTGCATGAATTTTGTGCATCAGGCCTCTAGCAAATATATATGTATGTTTACGCAATAGAAATTTAAAAAAACTATAGAGGGTTTTAGTGAAGTAAGCCATACTAAAGTTCTCAACAAATATTTACTCCATAATGAATATTTTTATACCATCTTCTTTCTGTTTGTTAATAGGTGTTCTTTTTACAAGCAGACAAAAAAGACATAAAAAGAAATCTATTCCCCCATACACCTGAAAATTACAGCTAGATGTGTGTTTCATTTTCTGAACACTTGTTAAAGTTTCTGACCTCCACTGAAATGGTAGCAAAAAGATCCAGTCCTTAAATTAGCCCAGATCACCTTAGCGAGTGTTTTATTGCTAGTAACTCTATCCGTTGTTCCAAAGATCTCTATGTTCTTGCATTGTGAAAGCAGCAAGGAGAAAACGCTTCGGAATGAAAACCTGTCAACGTCAACAGTTATTACCAAGAATTCTCTTCAACCACCTACAAGTTAGGAAGC
This sequence comes from Lasiurus borealis, assembly GCA_004026805.1. NCBI lineage: Eukaryota > Metazoa > Chordata > Mammalia > Chiroptera > Vespertilionidae > Lasiurus > Lasiurus borealis. The sequence continues at coordinate 3,732 of PVJN01034646.1, read as the reverse complement.
CGCTGTGAAACACGTCTTAACGTTTTCAAATTTATTTGGGCCGTGAAGTTGTAACCGATTTAACTCTTCTTTAACTCTTAAATTAAAACCCTGTTGACCTCAGCGAAGCCAGTACATTTCACAGGGTGTGGGTACTTTGGAAACTGGCAAACCTTTCTGACGAGGGCAGCAGCTGCCAGGGCCTGCCAGTCCCAGGAGTTGATGTGTGCCCACGTGGCATTCTAAATCCACTTACACCTGCGGCTCCCTCAATCCTGCCTTCTCTGCTGCTCACAAAGCGTGATTTATCCGTCCTATGGAATGGTTTCAATCCGTGTTGCTATGTGCTGCCTTCCCGGTAACCCATTCTGGGTTTGAGGTCCTCAGAAATCTTTTCATCATGCTCTATAGACCCTCCATGTCACTATTTAAAACACACGAATAGAGGAAAACCAACTCCTGTGGATTCTTCACATATGGCTTCCGTTGGCTTCGCTGGGAAGCAGAAGCTAACCTGGAGTTAAGAGTAGAGCCATTTGGGCCAAAACTGGTTTGGCTCAGTGGATAGAGCGTTGGTCTGAGGACTGAAAGGTCCCGGGTTCAATTCCGGTTGGGGGCATGTACCTTGCTTGCAGGCACATCTCCAGTGTAGGGTGTGCAGGAGGCGGCTGATCGATGTCTCTCTCTCATCGATGTTTCTGACTTTCTATCCCTCTCCCTTCCTCTCTGTAAAAAATCAATAATATATATATATATATATCTTAAAAAGATTAGAGGTTTGTTGGAGGGTAACACCTATGGAAGATAAAAGATTGGAAAGGTCTCAGCCAACCCATTGGTGAGCTAGAGAAGAGCCCGGGATTAGGGAGTTGCGCCTGGGAAAGAATGGCAGGCCGCAGGTCTCTGCAGTCCTTATTCCTTGGCCCAGGCTCTCCAGGAACAGAGGCAGATCCCCCAGGTGCTAACAGCTGGAGGCTGTCTGCCAACTGCACTCCTTGAAGCTGAACATCAAGGTCTTTCTGGAAGGGAGATCAGAGAGATGCAGCTCCAACTGCCTTAAAGATTCATTATTCCCCCACCGTGCCACCTCTGAAATCTTAACCTCCCACATCCTAGCACTCACCCTCTCTCTTCATCACTCACTCCTCTACTCTCTGTTCTTTGATTTCACATGAAACTTCGACTCTCTGATTCCCCCAACGTTCTTTCAACATTGCAGCTCTCTCTTGATTCCACTCTTTTCTCCAGATAGGCCAGCCTCAGCTCTCTATCATTTCATCAGTTCGTTCTACAACCAATTTTCTGAAATCCTTGACCACTCTGTCCCAAGTGCCCACACGGCAAGACTCTGTTTGTCTATCTGCCTTCTCTCTTTCTATACGCAAATTGCTGGCTGCAGCTAAGGAAAATCATACAAGGCTGCAGCTTCGTGTCACATGGTTTCCAATCTTAGCTGAACCCTAAACATTGTACAGATATCCTATAATTAGGTCCTTCCTTCTCGCATGGCATCTGAAGAAACGTCTTATAATTTTCGTTTTGCAACATGTCAGAGGGCATGATGGGAAAAGCATGGACTTTGGCGCCATATGGATCAGATTTGAATGCTAGCTCTTCGCTGCCTGGAAGGCCTCACTTGTCTTCTCTGGGTCTTCTTTCTCAGTCTTTAAAACAGAGCCGATATTAACTGTCGATGACAGATTGTTTTGAGGATTATAAAAAATATGGCTTAGGAAGATGTGTTAAATTATCGAACATATTGGTCTATGCGCTGAGGTTTTTCCTAGTAACTGCTACCAACTGTACAAAAACTCCTCTCACCCTAGCCGGTGGTTCAGTGGAAAGAGCCTCAGCCTGCGGACTGAAGGGTCTCAGGTTGGATTCTGACCTCGGTTGCAGGCTAGAACCCTAGTTCCAGGTGGGGTTCATGTTTCTTTCTCTCTGTCTCCCTCCCTCCCATCCATTCTCTCTAAAAAAATCAATGGGAAATATGTCCTTGCGTGAGGATTAACAACAATAAAACAACAACAACAAAAACCCTTTCCACTGAGTACATCTAAATCCAATTTCATAATGTTTCCATTAAATATCAATTGTTCTTTAGGAACCATTTTAATCATTATGGGTTTGTTTAATTTTTCTATGTTTTGTTTTGGTATTTTTTAAATTTTTGTAAACATTAACTTCTCTTGAGATTTCCCCATAGTATACACAAGATTTTCTTCTAATTTTAAAATATTACTTTAATCCATTGTTATATCACTCTTCAGTTCTCTGGTTGTTGTTTGCTAAATATGACAAATTTATATAAGAACAATACATGTCAGTTTAGAGATTCAGAGGGAAAGAATTAAATATTTATGAGTGGAATGGTTATTTTTCCATTTTAAAATAATCTCCTTTGAATGTGACATTTAAAGAGTTTTAAAGAGTTTTAAAATAAAGAGTTGAATATGGTTTTATATCAAATATGGTATTTTTAGTACTATTTTCCTTTGTGATCTATTATATATTTTTAAAAGTTTCCTCATAAAACATTAAGTATCTGACTTGCACATAAATAAATTTATGTACATGTATGTACACACACATACAAGCCACCATTTTCATAACCTGCCTTATTTTTGTTTATAAGAATAATTACCAAAATACTGAAGGTCAATAATAAGTGTTTTTGCTGGAGATTCTCCAGTCTGTCACAACAAAACAAAAATATGCCCGTTTACAACATTAGGCTTAGTACTGGCTAGGTAGTCCCTCAGCTCTGGACCTTGTGCTTCAATAAATTTTAATAATTTTGAGAACCATGGATATTGGGTATATCATGATTGTGGGGGGAAATATAAGCTCAGTATATTCTCAGAATCCATGTTTTAAAGAATGGATGGTTACAATCTAGTTCATCTACGTAATATTTTCACTTAGCATTTCAGTTACTTTAATTGCCTTAGAACTCCATCATCCCCAGTTTAATCAGCAGGGAGACAAAAATATTTCTCTTTGGTGCCAACTGCCAACATAGCAACTCATTTTTACTATTTGCCTTTACTCTTGTAACGGGTATTGAAATATTTCACATAGTCTCAACTTTGTATGTACTTTGAGTGTGTGTGTGTGTGTAGTAACATGCCCTTCACATGGACAAAAACGTGGAAAACTGGAATAAACGATTTTTAAAAAAATACTGTTTAGGATGGAGTGGCAGTTGTCCGAGATTGGGGATAACAAGTATTTATTACATTCCCGAAGGGACCAAGGCATATGTATAATAGTTACGACCTTTTCCCACCCCCCCTACACAGTGATCAATAAATGATGCTTTTGTGATGAACGAGGATGATTTCAATCCCAATCCCTAAGGAGATGGGGAATCCCTGTCCCTTCTGGATTAGTCTTTATCTCAGCAGTTGCATTGCGAAGGCAGGTCTTGCAGGTCTGCAGGGCCTCAGGGATTATCCTAGGGACGGGGTTCCTGAAGATGGGGTCCCGGGCCCCGTTATTATCTTCTTCTTAGATCGCAGAGCTTGCAGATGCGAGGGGAGGCGGGATGCAGCTAGCGGGTGGGGCCGACCCCTTCCAGCAAAGACCCAGGAGACACCCACCGCGACCCGCCCGCCGTCCCGCCCCCCGCGCCGCGCACGCCTTATGTAAGCGCCGAGGCCCCGCCCCCTACAAGCCCCGCCCCTCCATCCAGGCCCCGCCCCCGTCAGCTCCGCCCCCCTCCAGACCCCGCGGGCGGAGGGGGGCGGAGAG
>PVJN01034645.1:0-22610 GCA_004026805.1 Lasiurus borealis | reverse complement strand
TTTAAGGGCTGGCCCCCAAATGTGTGTTTCTCACAAATTGTCACTTAATGTTGCTGCTGCTGGTCCACAAACAACACTGGTTTGTAGGATAACTGAACTCAAATGTGATTACCACAAAATTTCTCTTTATTCTCTTTTGCATTATTTCTAAGGCTCAAAAATATTTTGTAAAATACAGTACTTCTCTATTGTTTCTAGTGAATAAACTTTAAGACAGGAGAAGAGAATCAAACCAGTTTTTGTGATGTTTTTCTGCTGCTCTTAAGCCTTTGCTCTTGTGTATGCAATAAAACATTCATGTTGATTAATGTAAATGTGTAATCATTGGACCAGAGCCAGCATGGAGTTTAACACTAATTGGAAGAAAAATCAAACTGAGGTACATGAGAAAAGAATTAGTCAGAGCCCAAGGTAAAAATAGAGTAGGATATAGAAAATAGGAATCATTTAAAAATTTTTATATTAGACAAAGCTTGGCATTTGGGAAGAAAGTGGAAAGACCTGGGCAACAACAAATAAGATAATAACACAAGTGTTATCAGATGACTTATCTTCAGTGGACACATTCATTGCTCATAGCAAACAACTAAATGAATTACAGCTTTGAATGTTTATATGGTGATGAGGCTTTAAAAAATATATTGATTTCAGAGAGGAAGCATTGGGGAGAGAAAAATAGAAACCTCAATGATGAAAGAGAACTACGGACAGCTGCCTTCTGCATGCCTCATACCAGAGACTGAGCCTATAACCTGGGCATGTGCCCTCACCGGGAGTTGAACCATGGCCTCCTGGTTCATAGGTCAATACTCAACCACTGAGCAACACCAGCTAAACTGGAATGAGACTTTTAAAGGAGGCTTCAGAGAGCAGAACCAGCACCAGTGGGCCAAGCTTCAGGGAGGCAAATTCTGAAAGAGCTTTCTACCATTGCATCTGAAAATGGGCTGGGCCGCCTCCAGAGCAGACTTTCCTAGGGTTGATATTGTATGTTCAGAGTCAGATAATTATTGGAGAGGGACTTTAAGCAAGCAGGCTAGCCTTGGAGGATTGAAAATTATATTAGTCTGCATTTTCCTGGGACCAGAGGAACTCAAGAACACTCTAATTTAAAATAAGAATAAAAAGGAGGTGGCAGACAAGGTGAGAATGACTTCATTGAGGTTTGGGAGGAGATTGGGCATGGGACTCCTGTAGGACCCAGTTCAACTTGCAGTCCATCTACCCCTTGCAACACAGTGTGTCATCTGTAGAGTAAGTGCAGAAACAGCTGCTTCTGGGCGTCCTAGTGAGCATTAAATGGTATGTCACAAGAAAATTGTCCCTGACACACAGGAGGAGTTTAATAAATATTTCTTACTTTTCCACTTCCCCTTTAGTAGGAGAGAGAAAACCAGACCCAGGGAAAGGCTGAATTTACAAAATTCAAAGCTATGAGTTCCCTAAGATCTGTCTCTGAGGTGTATTTTCCTAAAGGAATGATGTTGAACATTGTATTTTCATCTAGGCTTGTCTATATTTCTTTTCCTAGAGCTGAGGTCCTTGAGAACACCCAATCACTTGAATAGCAGTTTCCTGAAATATCTCAGTGGCCAGAATTTAAATTGGTGAAAATTAGTGAATTCTGACAATCATACAGAAAAGCTGAGAAGATTCAAGGTTCAAGATCCTTCTTTCTAAAGGATATCCGCTCCCCTAAGTCTCCAGAAGCAACAGTGAACGTTTATGGCAACATAGAATCTTCCAACACTGGTCAAAGTAGACATAAATCAAAGCAAAAGCTGAGACAAATAATTAGGATATACAGGTCCCAAGCTTATAGATCCTGGATGGAGCTGGTTTGAGAAAGATCTAAACATAACTGAACTTATCTTATAAACTTCGTTAATGTAAGTACTCTCTGAAATTGTACATGTAGATGGGTTATGATGGCCATCACATGCTATCAAGTTAAGAAAGAAAGGGTTTATAAAGAATTTGTTTTCAAAGAGAACATTGGATCTGATAAGGTAGAAATTATTGATCTGAGCACACAGTGCCTGAAGTCACTGGCTACTTTTAGTCATGGTGGCGAGGAAGCACCTGATCAAACTGAAGAGAACGGCATCTGTTCCTTAATTGGAGAGACAATTTTTCGTCACTGTCCTTGACAATGGATTTGGCAGCCATCCTGTGACTATGAGGGGACATAGCTACACACATGGTCGGTTCCTGAGCTGGGAGAGGGGGTCCCCAATTCTGAGACACACATCTAGAATCACCCTGTATATGGGCTTCCGTATGCGAGATAATACATTTCTTAATTGTTTAAGCCAGTAATAAAATTCAGTAATATGGGTTCTCATTATAATCTTTTCTAAACTTTCTGATTTAAAAAAATTCCATGTATTTGTATTATTTTGATTTTTTAAATTAAATTTGAAGGGGACCTTTTTTTTTATAGGAATTGAGGATGATTGATAGAGATATTAAACTTTTTAAATGCTTTTTAATAATTGAGAAAAGCTTGGATTCTTACATTTTCAAAGGCTAAATCAACCAATTGATGTTATCTATTTAGTTAAAAAAACACACAAAACACCATAGTTAATTCCTTGAAAATTTAGACATGTTAAATCCTTTCACATTCACGCGGTAAACAATAGTTTAAATGGCTTCATTATTTCACTTTCCTACTAGTTGAGAGTCATTATGCAGATAGGGTATTATAACATTAAAATTTAGTAACTGGTGATATTGTACCGAACTGTGATTAATACATTGTGCAGGCAGAATTCAATGAAGCAATTTTTAATGCTCTATAAATAGCAAGACTCTTTGCAAAAAAAGAGGTTCATATTCCTGGCAAACATGTCACAGCTAATGTCCATCAACTGACTAATGTTCATTAGCATTCAACACACTAATAGATTGTCTTTATGTGGGCACTTCTGTTCTTAATTTATAGTTCTTTGTGGTGTAGTGGAAATATCATGTTTTTTCTGAGGGCAAACTCAGGCTGAAATTCCAACTTGGAAACTTATTAACTTAGTCAATTTACTTGATATTTGTAAGCTTCAATTTCTTCATCTTTTAAGTAGGGATAGAACACTAAATTATCATTAAATTGCTATATAGCTAGAATTTATATATAAAAAACAAACAAACAAACCATGTTCCTTCACATATTAAGTAATCAAACAAACATGTTATTTTCCTTTCTTTTATTTCCTCTAATTTTCCTCATTAGAGGTTCTTAGAGCCTTGATGTTCAGAATAGAAGAGAGAAACTATGTGGGAGAATATCCAGAAAAGTCTGCGACTATCTGGGAAGTTGGTGAGCCTACCGTTCAGAGACCTATTTACATGGCTGTGTGGAGGCTCTGGGAAGAGAAGGCAAGCTTTGTGCCACTGAGATCAGCCACAACCAAGTATGTCTGGGATATTTATGGGTCTGGACAGCAGCAATCAGGAACTAAGACATTTCTGGATGAAGGTATGGGGGCTAAGGAACCTTCTAATCTCAGACAGAGCTCATCATCAGAGGGGAAGGTGATAACAGTTTTGTTCTGTAAAAGAGCACAAAACAGCTCTGGCTGGTTTGGCTCAATAGATAGAGCATCAGCCTGCAGACTGAAGGGCCCCAGGTTTGATTCCAGTCAAGGTCACATGCCCGAGCTGTAGGTTTGATTCCTGGTGGGGGGCCTGCAAGAGGCTGCTGATCAATGATTCTCATCATTGATGTTTTTATCTCTCTCTTCTGCTCTGAAATCAATAAAAATATATTTTTGAAAAGAGCAAAAGCAGTTTTCACTAAATTATATTACTCATTTGGAAATGGGCAGGCTGCAAGGGGTCACCTTAAACAAAATGCAGCACAAGGAGATTGAGGAATTCTCTGTCCACCAAGTATCTCCTCCTATTGCCCCTACAGGAGACCTTAATGGCACAGAGAGCTAATAGTGGGGCCTGTGAGCTATGGGGTCCAACAGAAGAAGGACCAGCTGACCTACCATGGTACTGCCAGCCTGGCACAGCAGCAGAAGTGACCATAGTGCACAGAATACAGGGAGCAGCCACTTCCGGGAGCAGGAATGAGGACCCCTGTGTTCAGCTACATATGTAAGACACAGACCCCCAAATTAGAGCTGAGTGAGGCTTGACATTATTTATTACTTTTGGGGGGGCATGAAGATATCCACAAAATAATATTTATAAATTGTTGCAACTCATAATTAAAAAGAATCACTGTTGTGAGCATACATATAATATAGCCCCGAAGCTCATTTGTTTTATGGTAGTACGTACTTTTTACCATCTGGAAATTCTTAAATGCAAAGTGTTGAAAATTCATATCCCCTAACTTAAAGAAAAAATGAACAACTTTTTGTCTGGAGCCAAGGTGTCAGCTTAGGTAGACAGTGTAGACAAGGATCCTAGTCACATCTTGGCCAACATAACCATGCTTAGCCATAGGGAATTAATCTGAAGTCACTTATTGAGCATTTCCTCTATATCAAGCTCTAAGCTGTGCGCTCGGACTATAAAATATCACTTATACATTTTTGTGTACAGCAACAACCCTCCTGGTGGGTATGACTATCCCATGCTACAGATGGGGCTCCCAGAGTGTCAGGGCCTTAAATGACTTGGTTGTTGAGTAGATGAATTGAGAATTAACCCTGGTCTTCCCAACTGTAAACTGTGTTCCAAACCACTATCTAGTATTTCATATCTGTTTCATGATCAGGTTTGATTTTAGTTAAATTGTTGATAATGGGGCCTATGTCTAGGCCTTTAGACCCATCACACTGGCACCAGCTGGGAATTGTTGGAAATAAAATAGTCCAGGTCCACTCCAAACCCGGTGAGTCAGAATCTCCATTTTAACAAGCTGCCCAAGGGATTTGTATACATATTAAGGTCTGGGATGTGCCGCCCTGTACTACACTCACCTTCTCTGCCCTGGTACTTTTCAAATCTATCTATTTAATATCAAATCAATATTAGTCCATTGTCTAAGACCATCACACAGCTTTGAAAAAGGGCTGGCTAATGCAAATTTTATCCGTTTATTTTTCTGGATGGATTTATATGATTTCAAAATAATTGATTGAAAAGTTAAAAGTTCAGGCAGGCTGATTATTTGATACCATAGTTGCCTCACACATACTTTTAAACCTATTTCTATTGACATTTTTAAAGAGAAAGGGAGGGAAAAGGAGAGAGAGATAGAAATATCAATGAGAGAACATAGATTAGCTGCATGCCCCTTACCAGGGATCAAGCCTCCAGCCCAGAGATGTGCCCTGATTAGGAATCAAACCGGCGATCTCTTGGTGCACTGGTTGACCCTCAATCACCAAGCCACACCAACTGGGCCAAACATATTTTTAAGAAGTCTACATTTCAACAGGGATGAAATTAATCACAGTTGTTATGTGAATAACTACAGCCAGTATCCATTTTTAAGACAAACCAGAAGGACCACTCCATGCCTATCTTGCCCTCTTTCACCATAAAATTAACTCAGTATGAAGTCAGGCTTGAATAAATTGGCTGCTGCCTATTTGTCTAAGGAAAGAATTGCAGGACAAATCATATTCAATAGAGACTGCATTTCCAAGGGCTCCAGAAAGTTAAGCTTTAATTACTTCTTTAAAAAATCCGGAACAAAAAGCTGTCCATTACTGTGCATCCAAAGAGTTTGTGGTAATTATGGAAGAAGTTTTTTTTTTTTTTTCATTGTTGTTTCTGGCACCTGGGACTTTTACTTGCTGAGAACATTGGGAGGGAAAATTGAGATCCTTGGCGCGTAAGATGACAACCCATGTGATAAATAGGGTATGTGCTTTGCAAAGGGGTTCAAAGGTTTGGTTTAAAACCTATTCCTGGATGAGAGGGAAGGAAACCAATTACCAGAGGATGGTAGTGATAATTAAGACAATGTTATGATTCACTAAGAAAAGCCTGGGCTATGAACAATGAACACTGTGGCATGTAAATTACCTGAGAGCAGAGTTTAATGATGTGTCCTTTCTTATTCATCGCTCATTTAGTGACACGGTCTGTAAGAGTTATTTTCTAAAAGAAACAAAAGAAGTCTCATCGTAGCCTTGGCAAATGTTATACATTGCTAAATTTTATGACCTTGGAGTGCCTTTACCTGACCCAGCATGCATCAGCATGAACTATAATTTGGTTTTATATTTTTGTATGATAATCAGGAGATGTGATTCCATATGGAATTTCCATAACTCTAAACAGTCTTCTATTAAATAGCATAAGCTGAACTTTATAATTTAGCACACTGATTATGTTCACTCATTCATGCAAAATGTTCCCATCTTTGATGGTATCTCTTTTAAATCAAACCCAAAAATAACATTTATTTGGTCTGGATTAATACATTTTGGGCTGTGGACTGGGCGTACACACAGCTGCTGAAGCAGACTTCAGTGAGCTAGCTATCACTTTGGCCATCTTCCCAAACAATCCCAATCACAGAGCCTAAATGCCAGATGGAATGATACCTCGGCCATGATGATGGGATCACGGCTCAATCAATCAGGGAGTATAACTGACATCTCTCCAGCCTCACCAGCTGGTAGGTGAGGAAAAGTATTAACATTTACAAATGACGTTTCCTAAATTTCAGTTCACAGAGGTAGTCCAGTTCTTCTGAGAGATGTGCATCCTTAAATATTTCTGAGTCTTTTGAAGGGGGCTTGCAAGTGTGGCCTGAAAGGTCCCTGGTTCCCATCACTTTTCAGGTCTGGGGGAGTCCACTCCTTTTCCAAGAGACTTTTGGGGAAAATTCACTGCTTTTGTTCCACAGGGGAGTTAGAGGAGAAAAGTTTGAGCGAGGTGATTGTGTGCTTTCCTTGCAGGAACTGCTGCTCCCCTCCTCCAAACCCCTACCCTAAGGGAAGTTTTCTATGGACTCTTGCCTTGATCCCATCCCTCATATGAACACTCAGTGAGGTCTAGGAGGAAAAAACCTGCAGCTAGTAGGGTTCTATGATTTAACACTAGCTCTTACTTGGCCTATCACAGTTTGTTAAAAATAAAACTTATTGCATTTTCTTACTAGTTTACATGGTATTCTGCATTGGTTTATATGCCATCCCTCCTTGGAGACAGCTGTCTTTTCTTAGATTTCAGGGTACTTGGGTTCCTTGGCACTTTGGCAGTTTGATGGATTCAAGAAGAGTTATGATTCTGTAGGTTATCCAGTTTTTTCCTGGAAGTGCAGGAGTGACTCCAGTTTTCTACATCCTAAATAAAAAGGAGTTTTTATATTAGCCCAAATGCAGTAGAAATACATATGAGGGCTTAAGCAGAGAATCAGTTAAACTGGATTCATAATTTTAAAAGATTACATGTTTAATTATTTATTGGGCCCCATTGATATGCCAAGAAAGGGAATTTCCAAGATAAATTTTAAAATAGCAAGAACAGTTGTATTGTACCCTGAATCTCACAAAGGGTGCCTCAAGAAGTCGAACTATTAAAGGAGTCATTTATTAAAGGCCGGTGGCACACGAGGGGCAAAAGTGCTCCAGATCTTGCAGCCCCGAAAGGTTCACCACATCTGGTTTATATGCTGAATATCACAAAGATATCGATTACATCTTTGGGTTTGGAATAAGGAACCTGGTTTGCACAAAGCAGTTACAGAAGCAAAATTGAGCAAGTTAGTTATATATAAAGATTAAGTATAGTTTTGGATCTACAGATCACTGAATCAACAGAAACACTTTATCTGGGGCCACCGAGGCAATTGTATTGTGCTGTACAGATTCCGGGACCATTGAGCCAACTGAAACTCATTATCTCTAGCTACTGAGACAATTTAGGGTAACTGAGCTGTCCTGGTTCCCAGAAGAATGTGCTTCAATAACCAGTGAAATCATAATCAATGGGATATTCAAACCACCATCAATGGAGCATTCAATCGATTGGGATAGCATAAAATCAAAATAACTTCTCTATTGTTTTAGCAAGCAAATAAGTACAGAAGCCAAACGGCAGGGTTAAAATATTAAACAGCAATTTTTACCCAAGCTTGGTTACTACCACGCTTCACAGTGTCCTCAAATAGTTCATAATCAAGCAGATAAGTATTACTGATTTTAACAAGCAGCTAACAAATTTTTCAGTGCAAGTACTCTTAAGTGAATCTCGAAGCAGAAAGCTCTGGGAGAATTAAGAGAGGGGGATCTAATTTTGGCACATAGGGATAGTCATGGACAAGATGACATTTGAATCGTATCTTGAAATTTAAGTAGGATCTGATTTCAGAGGAAACTTGAGTAAGATGAATGGGCAAGGTTTTCTTGTAACTTGCTTTCTAAATAACATCATTTTAAATTTCTCATAATTTATCTCTAGGCATAAATGAGTTACCAAGAAAGGAAGAAAAACATTTCAGCTTTACCAACCAACTATTGTCACTACCTACATCACTAACTAACATCTTTCTCATAAAAAAAGAGTTTCTAGTTCTTGATATCTATGCATGATAGCTAGTTTGCTGATATAGAACAGTAGAAGTAATAACAAAATAACTTTGAAAGCCTAGATTGTGTGCTGCTGTACTTCCTAAGCTGACTATACCTTTGAATGCTTTTACAAAATGGAGATCTCTGTACTTTGTATCCACTGGCTCAGATTCATGCTGTGGAGGTCAGGATTGTATACTTTGTAAAACTCTTAAGGTGAATCTGGAAACCAATGAGCATATGAAAAACAGGTTGGGTTCCATATTTTCAATTTTTAAAACCGCAGGTTGGGTTCTTCCAAAAGCAGATTCTGAGACAAAGACTTGATTGCAGAGTGTTTATTTGAGAGGTCACCCAAGGAGGTACAAGTGAGGAAGTGAGGGTAATAGAAGGAGAGGAAAGAAACCAGTCAAGCATGATTCAATGAGCACATTACCACTTTGGGCATGTGGGTCTCAATCCCACTGGGCATTTTCTGACGATCCTATACATAGTCCTGAAAAGACAGCCTTTGGCCATATTTATTTTGACCACTATATCTCTGTTTTCAGAAACAAGCACCTGACTCAAAAGCCACCAGCTCTTGTTTTATTTTATAAAAGACAAGCCCAGCTGATCAAATTCTCTCACAATAACAAGGTGCTTGGTAGAGATGTTTGAAACTGCTGAGAAGCCATGAGTTATAGATGATCAGCACATTGAAGTATGGAAGAATACAAATACTACTAAAGAAACATGAAAATAATAGTCTATCTAAAGCTTTCTAGGGCAGTGATGTTTCTTATCTCCACAATGCCCACGTGAATAACTGTACCTATCTGTGACAAAGTTGTAACCAGTTCTTGGGGGCCCATGTAGATGTAGCCTTATAAAAACCACCCTCCCTGCTGAGACCGGTTTGGCTCAGTGGATAGAGCGTTGGCCTTCGGACTGAAAGGTCCCAGGTTTGATTCCAGTCAAGGGCATGTACCTTGGTTGCGGGCACATCTCCAGTAGGAGGCGTGCAGGAAGCAGCTGATGGATGTTTCTCTCTTGTCGATGTTTCTGGCCTTCTATCCCTCTCCCTTCCTCTCTGTAAAAAAATCAAATAAAATATATTAAAAAAAAACCCCTCCCATTACTTGTAATAATTTGAATGGGTTGAAAATTTCTTGACTTAATGAAAGGTAGCCATAAGCCACAGATGGAAAAGAGGACATAAAACCATCTCATCATCCACAGCTTTAAAAATCTGGAAGCAGATAATCAGAACTTGATTGTAATATAATTATAATGATTAGTGAGTGGTAAGTGACAGCATTTTTTCTCTCATAGAACTGTCAACTCTCTGTGCAGACTGTAGAGAGAGCACAGCTTATTTTTGTGGAATCCCTCTAATGTATTTCTAGAGACCTGAGCCAATCATACGGATTGTGCTTTATGTCCATATATTTTCTGAATCTTCATATAACCAATTTAAGGGGGAAAATATTACATTCAGATGGTGTTCTTTTCAGGATATGAAGTAAGGAGTGCAATGTATTTAATGGACTGGGTCTGGGAGTCAGCTTCTCACAGCCAATTATTAACACCCAGGTAATCCTCTGATCACATCTGATCTTTGGAGCAGAGAACTTGGCCTTCAGTAACTGTCCACAGGCAAATTCTGTCTTTGGGTGAATTTGCTGCTCTTGCTGAAGCCAGTGGGGAAGGCACGCATCCATACATTTGGAAAACTAGAGTTTCCAGACAATTAGTATTTTTTCCCCCAAACAGTAGCTCTTTGCAAGAGACAAGAGCTATGGAAAATGGGAAGAGACAAGAGTTCTATAAAATGGGATTGACAGAAAGAAGGGAATTTTAAATTATTTGATAGTCTGGACTTTGATTATATTTATTTTAACAAATGTTTATCACTTTGTGTTTAGCACTGTTCTGAGCATTGTTCAATGATAAAGGGAAACGGAAGACCATAATTTTCCTTAGAAATTCTACACTATATAGGAATGATTAATCATGAAATAAGTTAATGTTTCTATACATTGCATAATTTACAAATTGCTTGGATATGTGTGTATTATATATGAATATGTATATGTGTTATAGATAATATACCTATGTATCTGCATATACATATATATTTTTGTATGCATCTCTTATTTAATTCTCACAACAACCCTTTAAGGTAAATGGTATTATCATTATTCCATTTTACTGGCATAAAAATGAGTTGAACGAATTTGCTCATAACCCCCTGTGTATTATTCCATCTCCATGATCAAATCTATATATGTGTTCATCCCTTCTAGTGGACCAGGAGCTGGTGAACCTGGACAGCATCCTCTTTGCCTTCCTATTGCCAGCCCCTTAGCAGTTGTTGATAGTTATTAAATCTCAGCCCCTGATCTCTAGATTACCCACGTTGTCACAGAATAAATGTTCTCTAGGACTCCTGAAGCTGCTTGTCAATCTTCCCTTGCACCAGTGTCCCCAGCCATGCTTCACTCTTCAACTCCCAGATCAGCCTGTGCTGCACAAGTTTCCTTAGCAACCCCTACCCATTGTTCCCTTCACTGCCTTCCTGCCTGCAAACTACCTGTGACATGCAGATGGGACAGCTCTTTCAGAGGCTATGAGCAGGGAACATGGACAGCAGAAACTTACAATTCTGGGATCCTTCTGTAGATCAGTTTCTATATATACTCATTTCTTAATATACATTCATTCATCTCACATCATAGGAACCTACATATTATTACAGATGAGAAAATAGGTTGCAAAAAGTGATAATTTGCCCAAGATCACACAGCCAGCAAGTGGCAGATTTAAAGCCACTCCTGTGTTCTTAACCATGGAGAATAAATATCTGGACTGCATACTTTCCTGAATGCCCTTGTAAAAGCACTTGCCTTGCTTTGGAATGTTAAATACAATGTTTAGAGAATGTCAATAAATCTGTCCAAGAGCAAGGTAGGAGGAAGGCCTTTGCAATTATTCATTTCACTCCATGTTTCTTTTCCTCATACCCTCCTCCAGAACTGCGAGCTCCTTAAAGCTGGGACTGGGCTTTATGTGTCTGTGCCTAGGTCCTGCACATTGCCAGGAACAGAGCAGGTGCTCTAAAAATGCTTGATAAATGAAGACACGAATAGAGGAATTTCTTTCCCCCATGCAGTTTGATCTGAAGATTGTGGCCTTTAAGTGTTGATGCCCCACTCAACTTTGTTTGAAATACACTACCATGATACTATCTCTTTTTCTCAGAGACTGGGTAGAGAGCTTTTCTCCAATGGGAAATCATTCTAAAAATAGCTACCATATACCTGAGGATGATAAAGGAGGAGCTACACTTTTCAAGGCAGCACATGGAATAATTTTGGTGACATCCATGTAGCCCCTACCCGGACTATAACAAAAGAGCAAAGGAGGAAAGGTTGATCTTTGGACTCCTTCCATCTGTTCCAGAGTCCCCTAGCTTGTGCCCCAAGCCATCTTCTTCTTTCTCATCTAAGAAACCGATGCTTTTTATAATAACTTTCCTTTCTTGTTGATCAATGTTCCAAAGTTTCTCTCTGACTCCACTCCATCAATGTATCTATGTTCCCACTGGCTTATATCTTCTAAAGATCTAATTATTTCATTGTGCATTTTATATTAATTTACGATTAACTGATAAACATTAATTCCTTGGCTTTCTTTCTAATTGAGAAAAAATGTTTAATCAAAGTGAATTTTAAATAGTATAATAAGAGGAGGAGAGATAATGAGTAGAGTTAGAGTGGAAGAGGGTGGAAAGACCGTATCTGAGGCAGATTTGGCCAGTTATAGTGGAAAGTCAAATAAAATGGCTTGAAGCAAACAGGTTTATTTCTGATGTAAAGGAAGTGCAAGGCAGATGTCCAGGGAGAAATGGCAGCACCATAGTCACCCAGGGCTGTGCGTCTCCCATTGTTCTGCCCCACCATACTCAGTGTGCATCTTCCCTTTTCAGTTTAGCTCCTATTCCAAGAGGCTATTGAAACTTTAGTCCAAAAGTAGAGGGAGGGAGGTATATCAAAGTTCAAGTTTCATTGTCTGTCTCCTTTTTAAGACACATTCCAGGAAATCCCACCCCAAATTTTCACTTCCATTACATTGGCCACCCTATGCTACAAGGAAGGGTAAATATAGACTTTTAGTTGGGTATATTTTTACCTGGAATAAAATCAGTGTATTTTTAAAAAGAAAATAAAAAGGATGGGTAGGCAGGTGAGACTTCGTGCCATCACCAAACTCTTTGAGTCAGTAGCCAAGCTGCACAGGGCTTTGGAAGTCTCCAGAGCATATGTGAAATCAGGGAATACAGCACAGAGGAAGGTATCGTCTCCACTGTAATTTCCAACTTCTGTTCCTTTTCTGGATCCCTGGATACAACTGCTCTAGAGAGTTAATGAACAATGCATAATAAGAATCAGTGAGAACCTAAAAGTCAGCTCCACGAATTTCCACAGAGGCCATCCTGCCTACTCACAGAAAAGTTTTTAACTGAATGGAACAGAATGGGAGAAAGTGACATTCTTCCCTCTCTTCCCTCTCCTCGCCCCCAAGTCAGAAGTATTTAACTCAACAACCCTTGGTTGAATGTTTGCTATAAGCAATTCCTGCTGTTTCCAATATCAATAGCAGCGCTCTGCTCAATAAACACCTCACCTCTCATTACCTTCCCTGGGCAATTAATGGGCTCTGTCAAAGAGGTCAGATGTGTGCAGGATAAATGCAGCAGCAAATATGCAATCCCTCTTTCCTTTTAGGATGAGTCATATTAAGAGCCCGTTTTAAAGAACTATTTGCATTGACTTACAGAGACACTCCATATTTGCTTAGTCCAGCACCAAGAAGGAAGGCATAGAAGAAAAACATATCTCATGTTTTTTTTTTTTTTTAAATCTCACTGGGAATATAAAAGCACATAAAACAGTTAATACTTGAAATGGGTATTAAATGAACAAGTCAAATAGGTCAGTGATGGGATAAAAGTGACTACACGAACAGGGGAGGCCCAGAGGTAAAGAGGTTGGTGTACAATGGTGAGTAGTCTAGTATGCAAAAGGAGGAAAAGGAGACCCAACACCTTGGGCAGCCTGTAAGCAAAGCAGGATTCATCATGAGGTATCAAGCCAAAGTGGAGAAGTAGGGAAGACTTGGGAACTGAGGCGGGTAACTGGAATTGATTATCTAGCCCAAGCAAGAGGATATACATTGGAGTTTGGCTGTTAAGTCAAATGTTGGGGTACAAAGCTCAAACCAGGCACGGATAACGGTGGGAGAATATGGTACAGACTAAAGTACTTGTTTTAGCATAAACAAGTCTGCTCAATAGGGACAGAGATAAGATTGATGGTCTCTGAACAGGGACCATTACTCCCTCCATTCTGGTTCTAAACCCCCTGCTTTGGAAACACAGATATGTTCTGGAAGTTAATTTTCAGCGACCAGGGAAGCAAGTGTCTATGAGAGCTAGGGCTGTGATTGCAGCCCAGCGGGAGAACTTGTCAGATGCCTCATATCAGATTACGTAATGCCTGATATCAGGTTAATTGAATTTCTTCTACTGATAATGCTGGTATTTTTGTTTGACTTCAGTAGAAGTGGTAGCTTTGACATTATATCCAGAGAGTCTCTGATTTCAGAGGAGACTTTTATTACAGTTGGAGGAAAGACCTTGTTGAAGGACAAGGCATCAAGTTCCTCATCTCCAGAGAGTCAGCTGTGTGAGCCAGAGAAACTCAAGCCCAGGGTGTACTATTAGGCAGCATACGTTCTTTGTGGTCTCCAAGACACCAACAATACATCTTATTTTCAGTGACTAGGTCAGAACTACATGGCATGTGGAGAGCAAGTGATAAATGTTATGTCTTGAGTATGAAGTTGAGATGAATGGCCTTGCAAAAGATTGAAAGAATTCTTTACTTTTCAGCAAAAGTAGGTATGTACAGCGTTTTAATATTTTTAATAAAATGTTTTATTGATCTTTTACAGAGAGGAAGGGAGAGGGATAGAGAGTTAGAAACATAGATCAGCTCCCTCCTGTACACTCCTTACTGGGTATGTGCCCGCAACCAAGGTACATGCTCTTGATTGAAATTGAACCTGGGACCCTTGAGTCCACAGGCTGATGCTCTATGCACTTGGCCAAACCAGTTAGGGCCAGAGTTTTAACATTTACAGTATGCTTACTATGTGCCTCGCACAGTGTTAAGTTCTTCCAGTATAAGTGTCTATCATGTTTTCAGCATTTTCTATGTGCCAAGCAGGTGCTAAATGCCATAGGAAGAGTTCTCTTTAGGAAAGCAAGCTGGAGACTGCATTTTTCATATCTTATCACATCCCTGTAGGTCACACATGATTGTTTTATGTTTTGTACATAAAGAAACTAAAGTTCTGAGTGGTTAAATCATATGAAAATCAATGAATTGACAAAATTAGAATTCCCTCCCTGGACAGTCAGCCTGTGATCGGTCCATGATACCAACTATAACTTGCTTTAGAGCAGAGGCCACAGCCTTTTTCATCTTTATACACAAAGTATTAGAACAATAGCAGACTGTGCTTCTTCCATAATGAGGATGAGCTTGCTGAACAACTGGGTGTGGAGCTCTTTGCTGATAATGAGACTTTGCTTTCAAGATGGATCCTTCAGTTCCAGCCATCTTTTGATTAGTGTATTGGATTTCCTGCCAGGTCCAGAGCTTATTGGTTCTATTTGCTTTGCTTCCTCTTGCAATAGCCACCTTCCAGGAATATGATTGGAGTCACACTGAGCCTTAGACAGCTTGTGGTCTTGAGGCTTGAAATTCCCAGAGCAGCCAGTGTGGGGACAGTTCTTTAAGGTAGTTAACCTCTCCCTTCTTTCAAAGTCTCAAGAGCTTGGCAGGAGAAACTGTGGAAAGTGTGAGGCAAGGAATTGAACTCATCCTGTTCACAGTCATCAGTCAGCAGGCTGAAGTGCTTTCTGACAGAGTGAGCTGGCTGCCCTCTGTGTACAGGACAGCACGATTGCCTAGGGTTATGTCCAGAAGCCTGGGGTGCTGTTCTAGCCATTACTTCATTGCCTCCCATGAGATTCATGGGTCCTGGAAGGAGCACAGGAGCTAGTGGAAGGGCTTCAGCTCAGTCTCTTTGCCCCAAGGTCAAGGGGCTAGGAGACAATCTTGGGAGCCCTGACAGCAGAGTCACAAATCAGGAGACCTGACTGCCTTGTGGAGAGACCGAAGCCCTAGCCTAGGGCCTGCACAGCCACTTTTATGAGCTCACATGGTAGTCAGGCACTACTCCCTGGGGGCAATCACACTTATTTATTGATGTGGAAGCACTGATCTCATTGATTTTTAAATAACACAGTCTTGATAACTCATTAAATCCTACTCCTTTCCAGCTGGCTCCCAGAAATAGGAGATAGAAGCTACCTTCTCCTTAAGGTCTCTAATAAGAACTGGGCATTACAGAACACCTCCCTGAAAGAACCTCAACATTTTAATAGAATTCATTCTACCCTCGATTTATAGGTGGGAAAATGGAAGCATCAATTAAGCAACTTGATTGGCACAGAGTAAGTCTGGAGGAAAAAAGGTAGACCCTAAAAAGAAGGCATATGGAAACTCTCTGCTGTGAACCTAAAACTGCTTTAAAAATCAAAGTTATTATAATTTTTTTAAGGTAGAACCAACCCCTAGGCACTCTGAATTCTCCCTAGGCAGACCCTTCCTTGTTTGAAGATGCCACAACCTCAAATATTCATAACTTGCCAGCAGTCTCTATTCCCCCAACCCTGCTAATGTACCTCCTTGGTTTTTATTCATTTTCTAAAGTAATACAGCAGCTTTCTTTTCAGCAACAGCTAGAAAGACCCAACATAATTTTCTATATAGACCACCTGTTATTGTTGCTGGGTTGCAGGGGTGAGATATGGAGAATATATTTTACAAGTACTTACATAATGTGCTAGGCCAATAGTTTATTCATTGCATCATATTGTTTTCCTCAAAGTAAAGAATGATCTCCAATTTAGTTCCAATTTTTCAATCCAGATTGCTACATAATGTGTTGAATTAAAATGTAGCATATGTACAAACTATATTTTCTTTTCTCTATTTCACTGACTGCTCCTTTTCAGTCTCCTTGTTTAGATCCTTCTCAGTTCCTAAACCAATAGTCGGCAAATTCATTAGTCAAGAGAGCCAAATATCAACAGTACAACTATTGAAATTTCTTTTGAGAGCCAAATGTTTTAAACTTAAACTTCTTCTAACACCACTTCTTCAAAATAGACTCACCCAGGCCATTGTATTTTGTGGAAGAGCCACACTCAAGGGGCCAAAGAGCTGCATGTGGCTCGCGAGCCGCGGTTTGCAGACCACTGTCCTAGACTTAATATAATAGCATAGGAGTGCCTGAGGGTTCAGTTCCTGCTCCTCTTTCTCTCTCTCACCAAACTCTCTACCTTGATGATCCACCCAGTCTGGTGTCCTGAAGTGCCACTCCAAATATATACTTCATTCCAGACCTTTCTCTTAAACAGACTTACCCAGTTGTTACCTTCAATTCAGCATCTCAGAGACAGAACTCCTGATCTTCTCCTGCTAACTCGTTCCACTTACAGCAATCTCATATCTTGATGGTAACTTTATTGTTCAGTGTTCAGACCAAAGAACTTGGAGTCATTCTAGACTCCAGTCTTTCTCTCTCACTCCTCATCCAACCTATCAGGAATTCTTTTGGCTTTAAGATCAAAGTATATCCACCACTTCCTATCACCGCCATTGCTGCCACCATCTGAGCCAGCATCATCTCCAACCTGGATGTGGGCACTATCATCCTGATCATCTTCCTTGAGTCTGTTCTCAACATGGCATAGAGAGTTGTTATCTAAAATATTAGATTCTATTACTCTTCTCTTCAAATCCTCCAATGTCTTCCCACCTTCCTCGAAGTCAAAGCCAAAGTCCATACAATGGCCACATCACATAACCCTCTTTCTACTTCACTGCTTTCGTCTCTCTCTGAACTCACCTTCCACTATTTTCTCCCTTTTTGGCTCTGTTCTAGCCAATATCCAGCCATTTTGCATTTTGCCTATTCTTGCCAAGCACACTTCTGTCTCATGGCCTTTTCATCAATTGCTTCTTCTGTTTGGAATGATTTTCCTTTAGAAATTTGTATAGTTATCCTGTTCATCCTCTTCCAGTTTCTCTCAATTCTCAAGATGATAAACTCTCCTTCCTACATTAATTCATAGAAATGAGAGAAGAGATAGTTTTTAGATTAATGAGACATATATATAGTTGTTCTCAATAATAGGAGAACATACTTCCAGAACAATAGAAAGAGAGCACTTTCTAAAAGATGGAAAGCAATGGGGGATTGGATGATAGCAGGAACCTGCAGGTCAGGTTGTGAGCAATGGCATTGCCATTGCCATAGAAAAAAGTGAGAAGGATAACCATTTAGAATCTAAATAAAAAGCATTCTAGACAGAAGAAACAACTGGTGACAAGAGCCAGAGATGAGAGTGTGCTTGGTGGGAATAGGTGGGGCCACATTCAGGGACAGCGGAAGCATGTACCAGAAGATCCCAAGACACTCAAACCTTTACAACTTTGCCTTGGTCTTCCCCATGCCCCAGAGAACACATGGGGCTCATATGTCTGGAGCCCAGATCCAACATAAAATACATCAAGGAGAATAAGAAATGGGAAAAGGTAGGTCACAGCATTTAGTAAGAAGGTCACTGGGAACCTTAAACAGAATGGTGTGGAAGCATAATTAGAGTAAAAGTTAAATTTGGGGATTCACCAGAAGAAACTGGAAGGTCAGAATCAGAGTCCATGGATTTGAAATTGAGAATCTAAACTACTAGTGTAGGAATTTTGGAGGTCTACAAAAAGAAAGCTTTTATCCAGGGGAAATAATGATAGTCCTGGATGTAAAGGCTAATGTAAGCTGCCTTCTGATTCATGTCTGTCTTGTTAATAAAAAAAATGTTTGCCAATCAGGAAGGGGCTTCTTGGAGAGGATACAAAGGGTGTGTACTTTAGAGAAGAGAGGCTCTGAACTCTGGAGGGCCATTAGAAAGTAGGGAGGTGAGAATGGAGGAGTGTCCTATGGGGAGATCTCTTCAGAAATGCACTTCACTGGCCACAGTACTGCCTCCTGGGGTTGGGTAAGAAGAGGCCTCTTTTATGCACTCATTCCAGTTTTGTGATGCTGGCAAAGGAACCAGGATGAGAGAATGAAACTTTTTTTTTAATAAGTGAACTTGTTTACTTGTATTAGTCATATTTATTTCTATTAGAAAGAAGTGATGTTATTTGGTATTCTTCATTAAAATTGGCCCACGAATTATCTGTCCTATCCTGTCTCATGAAATTATTGGGCAGCAAAGCCACTTAATGATATTTTTCAAAAGGATGTCTTAATTACTTGCATTTTAATATAACGTTAATATTCCTGGAAAATATGTGACATGACATACTTAAATAATCACCATACTTTATAAACAGTTATACATCATAACTTATTACAGGAAGTATGAGACGGGGCAAAATTAGGTCTCATCAACATCAACTTGTATGCATACAATAAAGGAGTGAAGTGTTTATATAATATTGTGATCATAAAAAAATATCAGATATTGCCATAAAGTAAAACTCACTATTTCACTGTTCCATAATACTTTCTCACCCATATTTCTGTTAATCAAGCCTGGCTTCCTGACCTCAACTGAGTGTTTTTCACAGATACCCTTTTGGGGAACTTCATAAAAGACCTTCACTGCCCAATAATTGCATGGGACAGGATGGACCTCGATTAATGGGCAGGCTATAATGCACCTAATAACATCACCTCCTTCTCAGATCCTGACTTTGTGGAATCATCTTCTTTTTCTTTTTAAATATATTTGTATTGATTTCAGAAAGGAAGGGCGAGGGATAGAGATAGAAACATCAATGATGAGAGAGAATGATTGATTAGCTGCCTCCTGCATGCCCCCTATTGGGGATGGAGCCTGAAATCTAGGCATGTACTCTGACTGGGAATTGAACTGTGATTTTCTGATTCATAGGTCAATGCTCAACTCTGAACCACCCCAGCTGGACTCATCATCCTTTTCTTATTTTCAGTTTGAACAGGTCAGATTCTTGCTTCCTATTGGTCATTCATCCATTCTCTAACCCATAAGCCAGTTACTTAGTGCTGGACAATGAGATAAAATTTGAAGATAAAAGACAATAATTCCCTGCCAATACTTTTAAGAAGCCTGGTGTACAGTGCAGGAGACAGGCAATTGAGACAATTCCTGGACAAGGTATTAAATGGCATAATTGGTGCTCAAGGGGACCTGGAGTGGACATCCTAATCACCCTGGAGTCAGTTAAGGCAGGTCCACCTATACATACTCCTAAACTATGAATTCAAATGGCATAAAATAATGGCATTTCAAGGAGAGAGAGAGAGAGAGAATTGCACAAGGGTTTAGAGCCTAAGACAATACAATCTAGGTGAAGAGTGTCTCTTAGTCTCCTGGGGACAGAGCTTTTCTGGATCTTCCTTGTAGAATGAAACAGGGGCCTTCCCTGGTGTGGAGACTTCACTTCATTGTGGAAGTTCAACAAGCCTATGTTGGGTTCCATGTATTGGCTTCTCTCCCATTGCTACCATAAGAAAGCACATTTCTCCATAACTCAGAAATATATGTATGAAGGAAAGCTGTCCACTGAAAAAAACTCAGACGTGAGTAATATATTTGTGATGAGCATAAGACTAGCTATCCTTCCCCCTTACCACATGGGGGAATGTCTGACACCTTCCTGGCAGTAGACAGATGCTGCTTTTATTGCTTCTGGAATAAACATAAGAATCACATAGCAAAGCCTCCAACCAATAAAAGGCCCAGGGGAAAGGAAGTGAGAGGCAACCTTCTGGAGGAGACAGGGAAGCTATTTCCCACTGTCCCTGTAGGTTATAGCTTGTGGGCTCCTGGAAGACTTGTTTGGACAATACATCTGTTCATCCATTTCTCAAGTTTCCCACTGGAAGGTAGTTTCAAAGATATCTGTTACAAAGCACAAATGTTATCCGATGAGATGTCGCATTAAGCTGATATCAGATGATTGCCCTTAGTCTGAATTCAATGATACCAAGCAAGATCTGAAGACTAGAAAAGAAGAAATAGACAAAATTTAATGGAAAGAAGAAAAATTTAAAAAGAATGAAGCATGGGGTAGAGTAGGTGAAAAGTAGTAACTTGAGGGTATTTGTGCCCTTTGGGGCAAGGGTTCTGCATGAGAGCAGGAGATGATTCAAAGAACAGGGCACCAAACTCCCCCTCTTACAACTTTGCATAGGGCCAGATCTCCTGTACAGAAAACCTAGAAGCAAAACATTTTGTCATCCTTGAATGGAAAGCACAACACACTGATGCTATCTCAAGGAAGGAGAGAACAACTCAGAGGTGACAAGAGTCTAGGTGTAGATGGATTGTGGGGCAACAGACATCACAGAAGCTGAAATGTGATTTAATAATGATTAAATGAATAATGGCATCATGGCTGTTTTGCTACTTCCTATTTAGAAGTTACCTGACATTATTCTTTATTCCTTTTCACTTGTTTCTCCTCCACTGTATTTGTTTTCTATGGCTGTGTAATAGATTACCTCAAATTCTGTGGTTTACAACAACACACATTTATTATCTCACAATTTCTGTGGGCCAGGAGTTTGAGCATCACTGAGCTAAATCCTCTTCTCAGGTTCTCACAAGACTAAAATCCAGGCATCAGTCAGGCTGCAAGCTTATCTGGTATTCAACTGGGAAGAGTTCATTTCCAAGCCCATTCAGGTTGCTGTAGGCCCGAGGCTGACCCCAGGTCCTAGAGCTTCCCACATTATTCCTTGCCATATGGACTTCAATATGGCTACTTGTTTTAGCAAGGAGTTCTTGCTCCAGTCTGCTAAAGTGGAATTTACATAATAAAAGAGTAACATGCTAATTGACTATACCTTCGTGATGCCCACCAGCCAATCAGGAGTGAGTATGCAAATTAAACCCCCAAAATGGTGGATTAATTTGCATACACAGGCGCCAAGTGGCAGGGGGTGAACGGGACACTTGTGTCATCGCCATGGTGACAAAGTAGGTGTTCCACAACACCCCAGCTGCTCCAGGCCTCTGGGCAGCATAGGAAGGCAGAAAGGGGGCTCTAGCCAGAGCAAAGGCAGTGCCAGCAGCCAGGGGAAGAAAGGCTTATTTTTGCATGAATTTTCGTGCATCAGGCGTCTAGTTTTATATAACATAAAGTACCCCTGAGAGTGACATCCCATCACTTTTGCCATAGTCTATTGCTTAGAATTAGGTCATGGGTGGGAATGTATCCTACCCATACTCAATAGAATGGTATTATACTGGGAGTGGACACAAAGGGATTGGACACCTTAAGGTCTGCCCACCCTCAGCCTTGTGCTAGGTGGCTGCCACTAACAAACTCTTCTATATTAGATTCTTACCCTCCACTCCCAGGGAAAAGTATTCAGATCTAGAAGATGTTGGTATCATGTGTAATTCTGCCCTATATGTAAGTTTGAATTAATCATCTTAGAATATGAAGGCACTCTGTTCTACTGAAGTGCCCATCTCCTCTGTGTTTTTTTCTCAGTACCTGGGAGTACTGTACAATGTGCTTCTCATTATGAATCCAGGCTTGCTGTTATTATTCCTGTTCCTTCTATCCCATGGCATCTATATTTATAGCAGCTCCTCTTTCAGGAAAACAATTTCACCACAATTTTTGGCTTCTTGTTTTCCTTCCTTGCCTGAGTACATGATGAACTGCTGCATCCCAGGGGACTGTTTTTACCTGCAGTCTTTGAATTATTATACTACAGGCCAGCTTTGCCTACTTGGCCCCCTCTCGCTCTTCACTTCTCCACAAATGTGATTTTTCTTGTGAGTCCTTGGTTTTATCTTCCTGCATCTCACCTGCCTCTAGGGAAATTATCAGCTGTGAGTGAGATAGCACAGTCTGCACCTCACTCTAACTCGAAGAATGCTTCCTGCATAATCAATTGAAAAGGTACCAGGCTAAGAAAGACACCACCCCTGGCAAACAGCTG
>PVJN01034644.1:0-22625 GCA_004026805.1 Lasiurus borealis | reverse complement strand
ATATTTGAACTTTCAAATTTTTCAAATTTCTTCAATACATTTTAAATTGAATACAGTTTATATTAACTTGTTGGAATATTGGAAGTAGGTTTTCAGATAAACTAGGGTTTTGTTTTAGGATAGTCATATTTTATCAGTTTCTAAATAAGTATGGGGATATATAATATATATGGACCTGTCTGGGCCCTCTCTTCTAGTATACTGAAATGTTTGGTTACATTTTCAGTAATACAACATTGCTTTAATTATATTAATTGTTTGTATTAAGAAGGATATTACTTATATGAAAATTTTCAAGTCTTTTTAAATCATTTTTCAGAGAGGATACGACCTCCTCTTTGTTTTGCATTTAAGCATGGTTTTCATTATGTCAAATATATTTAATATTTCTACATTTTTAAGATTATTTTGTCAAGGGAAATGTGTTATACATTTCCTAGTGATCCAATGACATATCACTCAAAATATTGCCTCTTTTGTGAACTACTATACACATCTCTGTTTCATTCATTAGAAGTAAAAAACAAACAAACAACAACAATAACAAAAAAAAACAAACACTTCCTTGATTTTAGATCTTGAAGTTATATCACAGAATGTGAAGTTTTAGTTTGACAGGTGTCCTATTTATATGTCATCTTACTACCTCAGGATGACTCCACTATAGTCCTTTTATTTATTGGCTAGATACATCCCTTAAAATCCCAAGACAAAAAGTAGCACGCCCATTTTAAAGAATGATATGTGTTTGCTTCCTAATTCTTATGTATAGCTTAGGTTTCACACTGAGTCAGCTAATGTGACAGTTAATGAAAGTCCAAATATTTAAAAATTACCCAACATATTGAAACAGTGATAATGTTTTATTAAGCAAATTTTACATGAAAATAAAATGACATACAAAATTAAGTGATGATTTTTATTTCTCAGAAAGATCCCCCAATTTTTTTAGAACAAGCATTTCAGTTATGATTTACTTGGTCAGATAGGCAAAGTTTTTGCCATAAACATTGCTTCTATTAAAATAAAGCATATGTGTAATGTGTGGGAGCCCCTTTCCACATCCCATGTGGTTCAGGGTTTCCGGTTCAGGGTTCAGATTCTGGAGGAGGCCGCACGCAAACGAAAAGAGAGACTAGAAAATATTAATTTGGCGATATTGGGGGGCCAGGCGAGAGCCTTCCTCCAGTACAGTGGTTCTCAAACGTCCTAATGCCACGACCCTTTAATACAATTCCTCATGTTGTGGTGACCCCCAACCATAAAATTATTTTCATTGCTACTGCATAACTGTAATTTTGTTACTGTTATGAACTCGAATGTAAATATCTGATATGCAGGATGTATTTTTATTGTTACAAATTGAACATAATTAAAGCATAGTGATTAATCACAAAAACAATATGTAATTATATATTGTGAAATATTTATTTCTAATTACAAATAAATGGAATTTTGTCTTGAATCGTGGTGTAGCATGGGCAACAGTCTTAATATGACAACAGTAAACTACATTGTTACATTTTGCTACACTGAGGAGCGGTGTGTTGGTTCTTAAGACCATGGGAAATAGATATTTTCCAATACTCTTAGGCGACCCCTGTGAAAGGGTCGTTTGACCCCCAAAGGGGTCATGACCCACAGATTGAGAACCACTGCTCTAGTGGAAAGGACTACCACTTGCTCTGGCCTTTTTCTCCCTTTTATTAAGGCTTTGGGGCACACCCCTAGACTTTAGGCAGGAAAGTACAAAAACAGAAATTGACATGAAACAAACAGGTAGAGGCTGCTTCAGCTAACAATGTTTTCATCTAAACAGTGAGTAATTAGCTCTGACCTTTCAGAGCAGTTAAGGTTGACCAGCTTTCTGGTTTCCTGTTTACATCCATTTAGTGAGAACCATGTTTGGTTTCCGACAGTAATGATTTGTTTGACCACCACCTTGATGTTAGCATACTTCACATCATAAATCCTGTGATCTTGAGAAAACTATTTAAGTTTAGGGAACCTTGGTTCTTATTTATTTTTATTTTTATATTAGGGAAATTCAGCTTTAGATTTGCAATTTTGGCAATGGGAAATAAACTGTGGATGCTGCATTATAAGCTGCTATTAAATAAATTGTGAAAAGTTATTATGACATACTTATGGCACACTGCAGCTCCCAGTTTCTTGCAAGGCTGTCAGGTTACATTTTATTCTGTCATTTGTTTTCATTGCCATGTCATATGCACAATTGCATGGGTGGTGGAAGTCTGTAACAGATTTCAACAGTTTATTTCCAGAGAGATTTCTAATGAGTTTTTTTCCCCCAAGACCTACTTAAGAGGCAAAGTAACAAGTACTTGAATCTGTTACTTTTAATCAAATGTGTTATAAAAGCTGAAAATTTTAATGTAATATTTTATGTTTGTAGTGTTTTATCAGGAGGTAAATTAGAGACTATGGGGTATATTGTTGTTCACATATAGAGAGAGTATAAAGAAAGAAATTATGCACTAAAGAACACATGTCATATTCTTAGAAAATTATATTTCAAATATATTTTTTTAAAAAAACTTTGGAATAAAACAGAAATGTTACTCAATTGTCACACCCTATTCATTCACTTAAGTTTCTAAGAGAAAATAAACCACATGGATTTTTCCACTTCCACCTCTGCATATTTGTTAGTTGAAGAATTATCTTTCCATTCCCCTTTATTCCCACACTCTATCCTCCACATATAACCCTACAAGTTTTGCCCAAACACAAAGAGTAGGTGGCATTTAGTGTAACAAACTTAGAAAATATGGAGAAGTTTCTCCATTTGCCCAACCTGCAAACCACCATATTTATCTCTGATCAAGCTGGTATCTTTATTATAATGTTTTTATAGGATTTAATTTATTTGACAATAACTGAGTATTGTATATATTAGCTTGAAAACTCAGACCATTTTATTCTACTTCTATGAACTATCATATGAAATAAATTATAATAAACACATCTCCAAAGAACACAGTATTTCATTATGTTTATCTGAAAGCTTTTACCAATAAGAATATCCTATCATAATTTTCTAAAAAAAATCCTATATAATAAAGAGGTAATATGCAAACTGACCATCATTCCAACACACAAAATGACCAACCCCATGTGGTCAAAAATTAAAGCCCATATGTGGACACAAGATGGCCACCATAAGATGGCCAGCAAGGGAGGGCAGTTGTGTATGATCTGGCCTGCAAGGGAGGACAGTTGGGGCTGACCAGGCCTTCAGGGGAGGACAGTTAGGGGCAACCAAACCAACAGAGGAGGGAAGTTAGGGGTGACCAGGCCATTAGGGGAGGAGAGTTAGGGGTAACCAGGCCAGCAGTGGAGGGCAGTTGGGGGTGATCAGGCTGGCAGGGAGTTGTTAGGGTGTGATCAGGCTGGCAGGCAGGAGCCATTAAGGGCAATCAGACATCCCTGAGGGGTCTCAGATTGGAGAGCAGTGGTTCTCAACCTTCCTAATGCTGCGATCCTTTAATACAGTTCCTCATGTTGTGGTGACCCCCAACCATAAATTATTGCTACTTCATAACTGTAATTTTGCTACTATTATGAATCATAATGTAAATATCTGTTTTCTGGTGGTCTTAGGCAACCCCTGTGAAAGTGTCGTTCGACCCCCAGGTTTAGAACCACTGTTGGAGAGGGTTCAGGCTGGACTGAGGGACACCTCCCCCCTAGTGCATCCCCTTCCCAGTACATGAATTTCATGCACTGGGCCTTTAGTTAAAAAATAAAGTCGTTTGCTTTATTTTAACCCATTTTGTATCTTATCAATTGAAACATCATATTATTAAAGATACATACTATAATGCTTATAAAAATTGCAGTCATATGCCTACCCCACTTCATGCTAAAATTGACAGCTGTAATTATTTTATATTTCATTCATTTCCATTTTACATACATACACACACAAAACAAAAAAACCTACTCTCTTACTTTCTGATCTTTCCATTATAGATATAATTATTGATTTTTATTATGGAAAATTAACATGGAGTCAACTTAATACATAATTCTCCTTACCCCACCCCCAGACACATTGCTTGTTTTCCCATCCTCTCTATATATTATATACTTTTTTGATAATTATTCAAGGCTTCATTTTAATACCTATATAATTTTTAGTGTAATATGGTTATAGTTTGTCTCTTACATAACAATGTGAGGGTTTGTAATCTAAATTTTTGGTTTCCTTTTATTTTATTTTTTCTATTTGAATTAATTTAAAAGAAGCACAAAATAATTAAAATCTCAATACAGAGAATGAAATCAGGCAAAATCAAGTTAATTTCAGTCAGAAGATGGAGGTATTTCTTCTGAAATCCTTCTTTCTGAAGTGTTCATTCATATCTTATTGGTTATATCTAATTTTTAGTACTTTCGTTCTTAATAATTTCCAAAAATTCCTAAAGGAAATTGTTTTCCCGATTCTGGTTTTATATCTTTTTTCTTGTTTTCCTGCCTGTTTTGTCAGATGACATTCAACATTAGTGCCTGAAAATACTCTGTAGGAGGATTTTCCTTTAGAAATTGCATCTTTGAAGAAGGTTTTACTTTATGTTTATAGTTGGTTAAACTTTAGATTAAAAATACATTTCCATTTGAATTTTAAAGACAGTGCTATATTAACATTTATTCTTGAATGTTGCTTTTTATAAATATAATGGCAGATCATTATTATATAAACTATAACCTTTTTGTTAATTTATACACCCATAAAAATAAAGTCATTTAGGAAATTAAAATACTAAAAAGTTACACAAAACAATTAAATATGACTTTAAAGCTAGTTTTAGTTTAACTAAACAATGTGATGAGAGAACATTATGCAAAATCAGCATTTGAAAATGAGCCATTTTCTCCTCGATTTTGCATAGTCCCTTCTAAATTTGTGTATGAAGGGCTAGGAGAGTAAAATGAAACTTCAAAACTTGGCTTCATGTCTGTCTATTCTAATCATTGTATCAAAAGACATTATATAAGAGGTTTATGGATTAGAACTGAAGACAAGTCTTTTTTTATAGCTTTTAAATAGAGTAGTCTCTGACTACCTCTTCTGCATCTCCAGAAGTTAGCATGGGACATGGGACATGGGACATGGGACATAGGAAATATTATCTAAGTGTTAAGTGACTTTTGTATAATATGAATTATATAATGTCTATAATAATAAAACCATAATATGCTAATTAGACCAGACGTCCTGATTATCCTTCCAGATGACCTTCCAGACAAAGCCAGGGCTGTGAGGGAAGCCCAGGTCCCGGGTGTCAGAGGGAATCCAGTACTGGCAACCAGGGGAAGGAAAGCCTACTCTTGCACAAATATTGTGCATCAGGCCTCTAGTATAATTATATAATGAATAATATAATATATGATAAGTATATGAAT
The DNA here is from genome assembly GCA_004026805.1 of Lasiurus borealis. NCBI lineage: Eukaryota > Metazoa > Chordata > Mammalia > Chiroptera > Vespertilionidae > Lasiurus > Lasiurus borealis. The sequence continues at coordinate 17,195 of PVJN01034644.1, read as the reverse complement.
TATGTAATATAATGGAGTAATATAAATACATTAAAATACACATATATACAAATCTTAGTAACATTATTAACCAAAAATGCTGGCATGAATTTTGTGTCATCAGGCCAAAGGATCTTGACGATAGTACAATACTCTTTCTGATCATCTTATTAATTGGATGGATGAAAATTCAGTTTGTTTGTTTCTGACTTTCCTTCTATTAATTACATGGTGTGGAACTGCTCAAGCTTCTTTACATCTGCCTCTAGTCTGCCAAGCTAAGCTTTGTTGTTGTAGTTAAACCTGAAGTCTTTCCTAACATGGTTTGGAGATATTGAGAACTTGTGTGCTAAATAAAAGTTTAACTTTTTCTGAAAATAAATTAATAGATAAAAGTCTAATCAATGATTTTCAGAGGCCTGTTTTAGTACCAGATACTTAAATAATAATTATCACTCCTAGTAGATACCAGTATATGAATCACCCTGACTAATCTCTTTAGAATTCAGGAATTAAACTGATATGAAGCTCGGATAAGAGTATGCATTTTGAATTTATGTATTTTAACACTGTTAAAATAAAACTTATCAGATGTAAAGGTATATAATTATTAGATTATAATTATTAAGAGACTTTGAAGAAAAAGAAATACTGAATAAATAGCTTGATCAGAACTTTTAGGAGAATTAAAAGGGAAACTGAGAATGCTATACTTTTTTAAGAGTTTATTCAGAGAAAGATAAATATCACATGATTTCACTCATTTATGGAATACAATGAACAACATAAACTGATGAACAAAAATAGATCCAGAGACAGAGAAACATCGATCAGATCATTAAATGTCAGATGGAAGGTAGAGGAAGGTAAGGGTAAGGGGGTATTATCAACCAAAGGACTTGTATGGATGCATATAAGCCTAACCAATGGACACAGATAACAGGGCGTGAGGGCATGAGTCAGGGGAGTGAGAGGATTATGGGGGAATAAGGACACATATATAACATATTAATCAATAAATAAATTTAAAAAAGAGTTTATTTGAGCATATATCAATTGGAATTGGGCAGTGCCAAACCAAAGATGATCAGGAGTACTCCACAGACAGAAGGCAAAGAGAAAGTTTTTGTACAGAAGTCATGGAGGCAAAACAAGAGCACTGAGCTACAACTTAAGTAGTTGTCTTATTTGGGAAAACATTTTGAAGGCTATTTATCAATAGTTGTTCCTAAATTTTATTGTTTTGGATTTGATTGCACTTACTCTGGCTGAGATTTTGTGTTGCTTACATAAACTACCTGTGTATTAGATCTACCTCCTTGTTTAATTATTTTAACAGGTGTTTTTTGTTTGTTTAGTTGGTTGGAGAAAGAAAAAAATAGCTGATTAAACTGATACTATTTTTCAATAAGATAATATTTGGCCTTTAAATAACTTTACAAATAATGTCATGGTCTACCATATCTTTTAATTTGTTTATAAAAATGATCTCTTAGAATATTAATAAGGTAGATAATAAATAAATGTAAAGGGAAAAGCATCGATTATGTGTGATTTACATTTTCACCTTTATATTTTGAGAATTGCTAAGTTATAAAAATAATTAAGAATTAACTGAGGATAATTTATAAATATTTTCTTAGGTGGATGATTTTAATCTAAATATATAAAAGCCCAGCGACTGGAATGGCGGAATGACTAGAATGACCAAAAAGACTGGAGGCTATGATATGCACTGTGACAGCCAACCAGCCTGATTCAGGCCCTGATCAGCATCCCTAGATGGCCTGGCCTCCAATTGCCCCCCACCAATTGGGGATGGGGCTGTCTGGCCAACTCCCCATGGCCCCTCCACATGACCAGCTTTGCTGATAGAACTCCATTGGAGTGGGCCAGTCAGACCCCTCTCATGCCCAAATTCATGCACTGGGCCTCTAGTATAATTATAATTTGCAATGCCTAAAACCAAGTATAGGAAGAACATGACAATATCTTTGCACTTCTGTTTTTGAAAGTTAATTCATAGGGAATCTGTTTTAGTTTATTTGAAACATCCCCTTCCCCTCAAAGGGCTCTATTTTTCTATGTTTTAATGTTGTGGTCATTATTCTTATCTATTTTAGTTCATTAAGCATGGTAGCTATCAAAGGTAAAATGATGAACAAAACTTCTGCCTTGAAATTATGTGCAGTCCATCACAGAAAAAATATCATTAAGAATGATCATTAACAAAAATTATAAATGAATCATAAGACCTGAAGATTCTAGTCAGTCAAGGATAAAATATTTTAAGACCACACAGTATTACATCAGATTAGCCACTCTTTGGAAATGTAACATGATTTAATATAGAGCTAACTTGTTCTGTATATATCTGGAACAGATTAATTGTCTGGATAGAGATTAAGTATGGAACCAATGATATGTTAATTTAGATACATATTTGTCACCAGTAGGTCCGGTCTTCATGGCTTAAAATATAATATTGAGATCTGGACAGAAGTTTAATGGGAGGTCTAAGAAAATGTCTATGTAAATAAGAAGGTGGATTTTTTGAAGTTAAAACAACCGAACTTGAAAGCTGTGTGAGGGGGGAGGTGTTAAGTTTAATACATCCATTACAAGGGTGAAGGGAAAGAGGAAGGTTTAAAACATTACCTCATGTGTTTTCCAGGCTCTCTCAAAGCATAATGAGAGCTTGATTATTGTTCAAAGCAAGGAGAGGATATAAAATAATTAAGAAAGGAGAAATCAAGTGGGTATTTGGAGGTAAAAATGTTCAACCAATAATTTGAACATGAAAGATGTTTTGAAGTTGATCTATTCATGGAATAGTAATACTCAAAGACAAATAACTAGTGGATTAAGGTTTAGTTTTTCAAAAAAGTGCATTTAATTTATTAATAGGTTAGCTAAATTGCTTAGAGTTTTCTTTTACATTTGATACAGTTAAAGATTTAAATTAAATATATTATTCAATTTAAATCATTAACTGTATTAAGTGTATGCTCTGTGGAAATGCAAAGTTTGTTCTACTTAAAACCATAACCATGTTCTCCCCTAATAATCTTGTACCAAAAAGATGGTTTAAGTAATTTCACAATTTACAAGAAGTACTTGAATCAATAATTAAAATATTTTTATTGGCAATACCACATTGAAAATTTGGATATGTATTTTACTTATTATATGTGGGAGGCCCTTTCCATGTCCCACGTGGTTAAGGGTTCCTGGTTCAGGGTTCGGGTTCTGAAGGAGGCCGCACGCAAACAAAATGAGAGACCAGAAAGCATTAATTTGGCAATACTGGGGGGCTAGGTGGGGGCCTTCCTCTAGTGGAAGGGACTACCACTTGCTCTGGCTTTTTTCTCCCTTTTATTAAGGCTTTGGGACACACCCCTAGCCTTTAGGCAGGAAAGTACAACAACAGAAATTAACATGAAACAAACAGGTAGAGGCTGCTTCAGCTAACAATGTTTTCAACTAAACAGTGAGTGATTAGCTCTGACCTTTCAGAGCAATTAAGGTTGACCAGCCTTCTGGTTTCCTGTTTACATCCATTTAGTGAGAGTAATGTTTTGTGTCCGACAATTATATACCTTATTGTATCTTATCTAAGATTATTTATTCAGGATACTTTGAAGATTTTGATTTTGGTCTTTTTTTTTCAGCCAGTTTAGCACAATTACTGGTAAGTCTAGTCTGGCAAGGAGGAACATTTTAGGGGTGTATGTAGAGTACATAGATATGGGGGGACTAATATGGGGTTTGGTGAGTAGTATGTGAATGTTTTAAATACATAATTGTATTTAAAATATTCTATGGTGGCAGACATGTTATTCAGTTTTGCTTTTTAAAGTGAGAAGTGTATGTAAATACCACCAAAAGAACATCAAGTCTTAGATAGCTGAGAAGATTCTTAGTTTCTTATTTGCACAATTATATGAATCTATTTCTGATAAGTTTTCCAACTTTGCATATTCACGTCAGATTAAGCATTACATCAAGCATAGTTTGTAGGATTTGCTGGCACTGTAAAATATATTTTTTTTGTTTGCAATAGGAAACCAACTACAATATAAAACCATACTAAATTCTGCAAAGCTACTGTCATTTGTTAGCATAAAGTAGACAGATATAGCTACATGGCATTTTTGTGAGCCATTTGTAATGTAATTCTTAAGAACCCAAAGTAAGAGCCTTTGATTTCCAGCATATATAGAAGGCAATATTCAATAATGACAATATGTGAATAAAAATGTAAAAGAGCATACAGTTAAAGCCCAAATTGCAACCCGCTGATTTAAAGAACATAATTTCTATATATTTCTGCTGAACCTTAACAGCCTTAGGCAATACAAATTCTATTTATGGGTTATAGATATAAAATGTCATCAGAAGTCTCTGAGTTCCTTCTCTTACCTCACAAAATGAATAGTACTGGATTTAAGCCACAGTAGATTTCTGTCATCTACTGATTATGCAATGACTATTATAATCACAAAATATCTTAACACCAGTTACCTTGATAGGATTGCTTCTAAATTAATTTTTATGAGGCACAGTCATTAGGTCCTAAATAAACATAATTATAAAACATCCTTCTTTCCTTCATAAAAATCTAAGGTATGCTACATTCCCACCCCATTCATATATATATATATATGTATATATATATATATATATATGTATATATATATATATATGTGTGTGTGTATATATATATATACATACATATATGTATATATATGTATATGTAAACATATATATATGTATACATATACATATATATACATATATATATGTATACACTTATACATATATATATAAAGTTAATATTAACTGAATTTCATTAAACTGAACTGAGTTTTAAAACCAGGTAATAAAATAAGAACATGGCCGAAACTGGTTTGGCTCAGTGGATAGAGCATCAGTCTGCGGACTGAAAGGTCCCGGGTTCGATTCCGGTCAAGGGTATGTACCTTGGTTGCAGGCACATCTCTAGTAGGGGGTGTGTAGGAGGCAGCTGATCAATGTTTCTCTCTCATCAATGTTTCTAACTCTCTATCCTTCTCCCTTCCTCTCTGTGAAAAATCAATAAAATATATTAAAAAAAATAAGAACATGAATGTTGTACATCATCATGTATTAGCTATTTCTAACCCAAAATAAAAGTATCTCAATCTTATTAAAGTGAACTTATCCCATGGAAATCTACTGATTCTACATCATAACCTTAACACTTTGCAATGACAGGGGGAGACAGAGGGTTAAAGAGAAAAGAATATAAGCATTTGAGTAATATAGACTGAGTTTTACAAATGAAATAAACAATGAATTAGTTCCATACAGTGTGTATCATGTACATTGTGTATAATGTATCAATTTATGTTAAATATAATACATATGTGATAATATGTATATTTTTCATCAACATACTACAGTGGTACCTCGAGATACGAGTGCCCTAACATACGAGATTTTTGAGACCAGCCATGGAGCGAGCAATTTTTGCTTTGAAATACGAGCAACAGTTGAGATAGGAGTAATCACGTGGATCGGCCAGCTGCACACGACCCACCAGTTTACCGTGACTCAAGCGCCTCATAGTTTCCCACACCTCAAGGTTATGGAACAAATTAAACTCGTATCTTGAGGTACCACTGTATAGGAATTACCATTGTAACTGTTGCATAATGCATGTTATATATGTATATATACAGTGGTACCTCGAGATACGAGTTTAATCCTTTCTGTAACCTTGAGGCATGGGAAACTGGTGGGTCGTGTGCAGCTGGCCGATCAGCGTGATTACTCCTATCTCAAATGTTGTTGGTATTTTAAAGCAAAAATCACTCGCTTGACAGCTCATATCTCAAAAATCTCGTATGTTAGAGCACTCGTATCTCGAGGTACCACTGTATTAAGAAGTAAATAACTAGCCGAGACCGGTTTGGCTCAGTGGATAGAGCGTCAGCCTTCCGACTGAAAGGTCCCAGGTTCGATTCCTTGCTTGCGGGCACATCTCCACAGTGGGGTGTGCAGGAGGTGGCTTATCGATGTCTCTCTCTCATTGATGTTTCTGACTTTCTATCTCTCTTCCTTCCTCTCTGTAAAAAATCAATGAAATATATTTAAAAAGAAAAAAAAGTAAATAACTAGTAAAAATCAAGAATTACTGAAGATTTATTATATGCTTTAAATAAAATTGGGGCAATATTAAGCACATGTTTTAGGGACAAACAGTAACTTAAGACATACTAAATTTGAAATGACTTTATTACAAGATATTCAGTAATTATATTCAACAGATATGGGTGATATGTATTGTGGAGGTTAGGTAAGGAGGTAGGGAAAGAGTATCAAAAGCATACCCTTGAGATAACTAATATATGAAGAATAGTTAAGAACAAGAAAATGTGTCAAGAAGATTGAGAAATATCTCTGAACAAAAAGTGAGCATTAGAAAGTGCTATTAATCACATTCAAGGGAGTGGAACATTCAAGACTTAGTTTCCAATAGCTATTGAATTCTCAAGTTTAATAACCCACAGTGAATGCATGTTTGGCAAAGAGATAAGACAGAAAATAAAACTTTTGTAATTCTAAGATGTAAACAAGAGCTAAAGAATGAACATGGCAAGTTGAATATGTTTTGAAAAACATGACTATAAAGGAGAAAAATATATGGTAGATGTCTGATAAAGGGATTTTCAAGGCAGAGGGGGGCTTTTTAAAATGGGATGAGACTTTAATTTAGGATGATAGTCCCAGTGAAGGAAGATAATCCTATCTAATAAACAGGAAATATGCAAATTGACCATCACACTGTCACAAAGATGGCTGCACCCACAGTGGAGGCCAAGTTCCTGTAACAAGCCTTAAGGAGCATTCAGCAGGGACCTGAGGCTGCCTGGCACTGGGCCAGGGCAAGGGACCTGAGCCTGTGCCCCCTGCCTGGTGGGGCTTGACGGGGGACCTCAGGCCACCCACCCTGCCCTAGCCTAAGGCCAGAGGACCTCAGGTGGTGCCCTCCACACTGGGCCGGGGACCTCAAGCCATCTCCCCCTCCCCGGCACTGGGGAACCTGAGGTATTGTCCCCTGCCCTGGTGCTGAGCCAGGGGACCTTAGACTACTCCCCTCATCCGAGGCTGGGGAACCTCAGGCTGTGCCCCCCACCATGGCATGTTTTAATTGGGGACCTCAAGGTGCACTCCCAGCCCCAGGCTGGGGGACCTAAGGCTACATCCTCCACCCTGGCACTGGGCTAGGGGGCTTGAGGGTGTGCTGGGGATCTGAAGCTGAGTGCCCTGCCTGGCGGGGCTTGACAGGGGTGGAGGCAGCTGGGTCTGGGTCTTGTGCAATTTTGAGGCACCACAGGTATGTGGGGACTTGACTCTGCGCCCTGCAATGCACCCCAGACTCTAACAGGAGGAAGATTTTCATATACATTTTACTCATTTTTTTTCATCTCTGACACTTCTATTATAGAGAAAGGGCAAATAGCAATATTGCAATATTTCCTCTAATTAATCCCCATTAGTTGGAGGATAAAACAGAAAGTGAATATAATTGATGGGTGATACCCACAGCAAAGAGACAGGAGTTAGCTTCGGACTGAGGGACACATCTTGTCTGCAATATTAAAATATGAATAATAATAGATATCCATACCTAAATTAGAAAATAAGATGCCAATTATGTGGATTATTTACTTTAGGAGCTTTTCTTTAAAGGCCTAAATCGCCCTACAGATAAATGACCTGCTGGGCTGTGTAGAAAATATTGTCCAAATGTTGCCAAATATTGACTTCATAAGGGGGATATCAAGCTGCTGTTTATAAATCTGAATGTCTTGAAAGCATTCTTGCTTGCTTTCTGTTGTAGATGGTGTCTTAGCAAGTCCTGCATTTTTCCAATGAACCCAATTTTAATATATGGTATTTTTGTATGCCAACTGGTGTCTTGTCCTTTGTATATGTGGTAATATTGATTTTATGACTACTGTTAAAACACATTTGCTATGATTAAAATTCATAAAATTATTTCAAAAAGAAAAAGAAAATAAGATGCCAAGATAAGTATATACCAATTCATAATTTTTACATGTAAGTCAGAAGTGGGTCTTTCTGCTGCTTAGGAACAGAGTAAATATCTGGAAGACAAAAGAGGTTGCAGATGAAGAAAGAAATTAGGGGAATAGATTGCATGAAGATAAATGGTCAATAGGATTTAATGTCTTTTACTTTGTATGGGAATACTTAATATTTCTTTTACCAAAATAATTGCAATTTCAGAACAATTAGACTGGAAGTTTTTCAGTACAACCAGGAGTTGTGTCATAGATGGGACATAGTGACAGTTAATTCTATTAAATTCAAAGAGTTTGTTTAGGAAAGAAGATAGATGAGGTTATATAGCTGGAGGAGAACATGAGACCTGGGATGGTATGTTCATGAGAAGGAAAAATCGAGTAGGTTCAAGTAGTCAGTGAATGAATCCAAGAGAAAAAAAAATAATTTGAAGACAGAGTACAAACAAAGGTTAATCAGCAGAGAAAGAAAAAAGACTATGATGATTCTTGCTATAAAGGTTAATTTCTTTTACAAAGTAGGAAAGAAGATAACTTTGAATATTATTGGCAGAAAGTCGAGCATTATGGTTTGCTCTATGAATTTGAAGGAATGATTTTCTGTTGAGAATAAGGACAATGGCAGGTAATGTTTGCAATAATTTCTCTGGAGAATGGATTTGTCAAAAACTTGAAAAAAAATTGTACAGTAATGAAGGAGAGCCCAGATAATATTAGAAACAAAGGATATATGCTGGCAAAAATCTGTAAAACTGAGTTATTTTTGTCTGGTAATAAATGTGAAGCCAGTCATTTGCTCTAATTCAAGTTTGGGGTTTGCTGGGAGTAGAGAGAGTAGTGTGATTAAAGAACAAGCCAATGGACACAGACAGTATAGGGGTGAGGGATGTGCCCAGGGCTGGGAGCGGCCAGAGAGAGCCAATGGGGAAAAAGAAAACTCATATAATACTTTAAACAATAAAGAATCTAAATTTAGCAAAATAATAAAAAAATAAAAATAAAGAAAGAACAAGGCACAGGGGGACTATAGCTTAATGACAAGTCAGTGGCTGAAACAATGTAAATGGGGCTTTAACTGATTGTGGAGGAGAGCTGATGATAGGGGATAAAATAAGAATAAACAGATAGAGGTCTAATTGGTGAAAGGGAAACTCCAAATAAATGTTGTAGTTGATATCATTAATGACACAAGTAGGAAAAGTGTGCAGGGATCATTTTTAAAAAACAAAATAAGGACGAATTATGACAGCTTATATAAGCCTGAAAAAAAGTTTGTATAAAACATAGAAATAATCATGTGAAAGTGGCAGGGAGCAAGGGATACATGGAGTTTGGGAGTAAGAGATTCCTTTACTTTATAGGGATAAAGGAGACAGGATCTTCAAGGGGAAAGTCCATTTTCCATGAAGGCAAGAAGATTCCAGATGTCTTCGTAAAGAAGTCTATACACAGAACCATGGCTTCCTAGTGAATCATGAAAAGATTTGAGTGAGAGTGCGATAGTGGGAGTTGTGTTAGGGAATGAGAAGTAATGAGACTGATGGGGGAAGAGGTTACCAAGAGATGATTATAATGAAAGGGAATTGCATCTTGAGTAGTACCAAAGGATATGAGGCATAGTGTGGGAGTTTTAGTGATGCCACTTAGCTAATTTTTATCACATGAATCTAAAATATTATTAAAATTTTTTGTAACTAAGCTTAAGATGCAGTATGACTGCCTCTTCTTTTTATCCCGGAACACTTTACTCAGTGCCATAAAATTCACCAAGTGTAAGTGTACTATTCAATGATACTTAGTAAATGTAGTTTTGTAACTAACACAATCTGATTGTAGATAGCATTTATCACCCCAAAGCTGTCTTCATGCACATTGGCAGTCAATCACTATTGTTATACCTAGCACCAGTCAACCACCAATTCTCTTAAAGTCTTTATAGATGAGACTTTTTAAAAATTTCCTATAGTTGGAATTTGGATTCTTTTGTGCCTGGCCTTTTTAACTGAGCGTACTATTTATTTGCTTATTTGACATTTATTTTGTATAACTTTAAATTTCTATCAACAATGCCTAGGAGTACCAGTTTCACCACATCCATGCAAATCTGCTGATATCATAACTTATTGATAATCATAATCTAGTGGTATATTAATATTTCATTGTTATTTTGATGTTATTTGCATTTCCTTGAAAATATATTTATTAGGCCCACACATAAATTCTCTGGTGAAATGTCTACTAAGGTAGTTTTATTTTTATTTATTTTTATTATTATTATTATTTTTAAATATATTTTATTGTTTTTTTATAGAGAGGAAGGGAGAGGGATAGAAAGTGAGAAACATCAATGAGAGAGAAATATTGATCAGCTGCCTCCTTCACACACCCTACTGGAGATGTGCCCACAACCAAGGTACATGCCCCTGACCAGAATCAAAGCTGGTACCTTTCAGTCCACAGGCCAACAATTTATCCACTTAGCCAAACCGGTTTCATCGGTATTTTTATTTTTTTAAAATTTGTTTCCTTAGAATTGAATTATAGGTTTCTTAATTTATTCTGAAAACATTATAATCAAATATGTAAATTGCAGAGGTATTATCTCAATATGTAGCTTGTCTCCTTCTGAAATTCATAATGCCTTTTGAAGAACAAAAGTTTTAATTTTGATCTAGTTCACTTTATGATGTGTTGTTTTTTTTTTATTGGGTGAATTGTGATTTTTATATCTAAGAACTTCTCTTTGCCTAACCCAAGATCAAATGGACTTTTTTTTCCTGTTTTCTTATGAAAATGTTTATAGATTTAGCACTTACATTTAAACACCTAGTCCATTTTGAGTTTTTATTCTTGTTATGATGGGAGGTGATGTCTGAATATATTTCCTGCAAATGGATACTCATTTTCCCAGCACAATTAGTTGAAAAGACTATCATTTGCCTAATATATTATCATGACATCTCTGTTGAAATAATCATAAATATAATGGTTTATTTTTAAACTCACAGTTTATTTTGATTGATATGTGCATCTATCCTTCTGTCATATCATCCTATGTTATTGATGTAGATTTATAGTAAAACTGCTCTTAAATATATATTATTGATTTTTTACAGAGGGGAAGGGAGAGGGATAGAGTGTTAGAAACATTGATGATAGAGAAATATTGATCAGCTGCCTCCTGCACGCCCCCTACTGGGGATGTGCCCGCAACCAAGCTTTGTACCCTTGACTGGAATTGAACCTGGGACCCCTCAGTCCACAGTCCAATGTTCTATCCACTGAACCAAATGGGTTTCAACAAAACTGATCTTATATTTAAACATTTTAAATTAATATACAAGCTTATTGCATTTATTTTTTATTTTTATTTTTTTATTTAATAAATCTTTATTGTTCAGATTATTATAAGTATTCCTCTTTCTTCCTCCCATAGCTCCCCTCCACCTGGTTCCCATCCCATGCTCTGCCCTTACCTCTTCCCCATTATCCTCATCCATAGGTGTACAATTTGTGTCCATTCTCTTTCCACACACCCTCCACCCCTTTTCCCCTGAGAATTATTAGTCCACTCCCTTTCTATGCCCCTGATTCTATTATATTCACCAGTTTATTTGTTCATTAGATTTTTAATTCACTTGATTTTTAGATTCACTTGTTGATAGAAATCTATTTGTTGGTCATAATTTTTATCTTTACCTTTTTCTTCTTCTTCCTCTTCTTAAAGAGTACATTTCAACATTTCATATAATACTGGTTTTGTGTTGATGAGCTCCTTTAGCTTTTTTCTTCTCTGTGAAGCTCTTTATCTGCCCTTCAATTCTGAATGATAGCTTTGCTGGGTAGAGTAATCTTGGTTGTAGGTTCTTGCTATTCGTCACTTTGAATATTTCTTCCCACTCCCATCTGGCCTGCATAGTTTCTGTTGAGAAATCAGCTGACAGTCCTATGGTACTCCCTTGTAGGTAATTAACTGTTTTTCTCTTGCCACTTTTAATATTCTCTCTTTGTCTTTTGCTCTTGGTATTTTAATTATGATGAGTCTTGGTGTGGTCCTCTTTGAATTTCTTTTGTTTGGGGTTCTGTGTGCTTCCTGGACTTGTAAGTCTATTTCTTTCACCAGGTGGAGCAAGTTTGCAGACATTATTTCTTCAAATGGGTTTTCAGTATCTTACGCTCTCTCTTCTTCTGGCACCCCCATAATTCTGATGTCGGTATGCGTGAAATTGTCCCAGAGGATCCTTCCACGTAATGTCTTAAAATTTTTGGACTCTTTTTTCTTTTTGTTTTTTTTCAGTTGAGTGTTTTCTTTGTATTTCAAATCTTTAACTTGATTCTTGTGTTCCTCTATTCTGCTGTTAGGTCTCTGTATAATATTTTTTTTATTTCAGTGTATGTTTAATTTCTAGTTGTTCCTTTTCATATCTTTAATTAAATGTATCGCCCTTTTCTAGGAAATTCTTGAAAAACCTTATAACCATGGTTTTGAACTCTATATCCTGTAATTTGTTTTTCTCCATTTCTTTTACTAGTAATCTGTTTCTTTGACCGCATTTTTGCTGCTTGGTAGAATAGCTTTGTAAGCTAGTTGTCCTATATGGCCCAGTACCTCCGCCTCCACAGTTACCTGAGGTGGACACTCTTGGTGCACCCCTTTGTGGACTCAGTGTACAGCCTGTTGTTGTTAACTCTTGATTTTTGCTGGTATCACTGGGGGAAATTGACCTCCAGGCCAGTTGGCTGTGAGGATCAGCTGTGTCTATGCCAGGAGAACTTCTGTGCTGGAGTCAGCCTTATGAGACAAGATTTGCAAAATTGCAAAAACCTCTGTGCTCTGCTTGAATGGGGCAAAGTCTCAGGGCTGAGCAGACAGCCCAGCCCTATGAGGCTCCTGTGTCTGTGACCCCTAGTAATTGCTGCAGCCGTCTCTTTGCTCACTTGCACGCAAACTTTCATAACTCTGCCTTTCGTGGCTCCCCTGAGTTTCTGTGCACTCCTCCCTTTCACGACAGTCCAGACTCCCCCTATGAGTCTCGCCCAGAACTGGGGTTCAGTGCAGTTGGGAGTTTCCATCTTCCTCCTTCTAGAGGAAGCCAGCCAGGAACTCCACTGTGTGTCTCTGTACCTCAGTTGTCTGAGTCTCAGTGAGCCCCTCTCTTTCCTTCTAGTTGTAGAATTTCCACTCAGCCAGCTTTCCTGTGGTTCTGGATAATGTCTGTTCTGTCTTCTAGGTATAGTTTTGAAATTGTTGTGCAAGGCAGCAGTTTAGGTGTTCACGTATGATACCATCTTGGTTTCAAGGTTATTGCATTTAACTGTAAATTTTCAGATTTTGTCAATTTTGCAAAAGAAAAAAATCTGGGATTTCTGTAGGGTTGCAATAAAATGAAAGATTAATTTTGGGAGAAGACCAATTCAATTTTTTAAACTAAGATAATGAATTATTTCTCCATTTTTATATTCTATTTTTCTCAGATATATTTTGCAGTTTTAAGTACATAAATTCTGTTTTCTTTTTAAATTTGTTTCATAGCATTTCACTCTTTTATATGTTAGTGGAAATACAATTTTTTCTTAATTTTATTTTTACATTTTTGTTACTAATATATGCATCAATTTATTTAACTGATTTTGTATCATGCCACTTTTCTAAAGTTTTTTTCTTTTCATTATATTTATTGATGACTCTAAATATAGTTCTTAATTCTAATAATGTATTGGTAGTATCCTTAAAATTTTCTTCACACAGAATTATGTTTCTTCAAATAGAGACTTCTAACCTGGGTTTCTTAGTTTACTAAGTTTCATTGTTTAGGCTAAAATGTCCATTACCTTTTTAAAATTATACTTTATTTTTATTGTTGACATTATTACAGATGTCCCCTTCTCTTCGTTCCACCTTTGCCCCACTTCACCCAGACCCCATCTTCCTTACCCCCTGACCCTTACCACATTGTTGTCTATGTCCATGGATTATGCACATATGTTCTTTGGCTATTCTCTTTACCTTCTTTCATCCCTTCTGCAAAATTTATCTTCCCTCTGACATCTGTTAGTTAGCACAATGTATCTGTATCTCTGTTTCTATTTTGTTCATCAGTGTATTTTTTCATTAGATTTCACATATAAATGAGATCATATGGTATTTGTCTTTATCTGACAGTCTTATTTCACTTAGTATACTAATCTCCAGGTCTATCTATGCTATTGCAAAATATAAAAGTTTTTACAACTGCATAGTATTCCACTGTGTAAGTGTACCAAAACTTTTTTATCCACTCATCTACAAATAAATACTTAGGCTCTTTCCTGATCTTGGCTATCCTATATAATACAAGCCTAATATGCTTAGTGTCTGGTTGTCCAGTCATCTATTCAACCAATCAAAGCATAATATATTAATAATATGGTAAGGCCACTCTACTGCTCACTATGACATGCAGTGACCACCAGTGGGCAGACAGTGAACTAGTTAACCAGTTCCTATGACATGCACTGACCACCAAGGAGCAAACACTTCAATCTGTAGGCTAGCTTGCTATTGGGGTCAGGCTGATTGGAATTGAGAGATAAGTTGGATTTGCCCTGGATCCACCCAATGGTCTCTGCCCAGCTTGCCAACCTCCTGTGTCCCACACTGGCCCTGATTGTGCACCAGTGAGGTCCCTCAGCCTGGCCTGAACCCTCTTACAATGTGGGACCCCGGATTCTGCCTGATCCAGCAGGCCAGGCCAAGGGACCCCACTGGTACATGAATTTGTGCACTGGGCCTCTAGTTGTAAATAATGCTGCTGTGAACACATGGGTTACATATATTATTTCTGATTGGTGTTTTGGGATCTTAAGATGTATTCTCTGAAGTGGCATCTCTGAGTCAAAAGGCAGTTCCATTTTTAATTTTTTTAGGGAACACATACAGTGGCTACATCAGTCTGAATTCCCACCAGCAGTGTACTAGTGTTCACTTTTCTCCACATCCTCACCAGCATTTGTTGTTTGTTGATGTAACAAGAGTAAGCATGATTGCCTATTTCTTATTTTGGGGAAAAACATTGCTCTTTGCCATTAAGTACAATATTAGAACATGTTTTTTTTATAAATTATTTCTAATAGATTATGTTCCCCTTTACTTGTATTTTGTAAGTTTTTATCACTAATGTCCTTGTTCTTGCTAACGCTTTTTCTATAACTATGATGTGATTATTTCTTTTTTACCCTCTATTCTATTATTATAGTGTATTATGTTAACTGATCTTTAGATGATGAGCAAACCATGCATTCCAGGGAAAATTCTAGTTGGTCTTGATATATACTACTTTTTATATGTATATGTTGTGGCATTTAATTTGCTGTTGTATTGTCAGTAATTTTTGCATCTTGTTCAGGTGATTTCTATAGTTTCTTTTTCTTATGATATCTCTGTTTAGTTTCAATATCTCTTGCAGTTTTCATAGTTTTCCAAGCATCTGTGTAAGATTGGTGTTATTTCTTCCTTAAATGTTTAATAAAACCAGTAAATTTATAAGGATCTAGAATTTTTCTCCATCACGAGATTTTTAAAAATTATTAATTCATTTTCTCTACCAGGACTAGATATAATATTCAGATTTTCTGTTTCTTTTTCAGTTGGTTTTAGTAATTTTGTCTTTATAATAATTGGCCAATTTCACTTAAGTTGTTTGATTTGCTGCCATAAAATAGCTCATAATATTTTCTTGAAATACTTTTAATTATTATTGCATTATTATGTATAATTTTTTCAACTTTTCATTTTTGGTAATTTATGTTTTCTCTCTTTAATCTTAATAAGTATAACATAATGGCTTGCCAATTTTTGTAATCTTTTCACAATCATCTTTTAGTTTTAGTAATATTATTATTTTATATTCTGTATTATTCTTACCTAGTTATTATTTCATTTTCTTTTCTGTTTGAATAAGTTTTATTGCCCCTCCTGCCCCCTTTTGTCTATTTTCTTAGTAGTGAAGTTTATATTAGTGAATAAAGATTTTTCTCTTATTCTAATAGATACACATAGTTATATATATCTAATACTATTTAATAGGAGACAATATATTTTGCCATATTTAGTTTTTGTTGTCATTTAGTTCAAAATATTTTCTAATTTTCCTTAATATTTTTTCAACTGTAGGCTTATTTAAAATTGCTAATTAATTCCCCAATATTCAAAGATTTTCCAGTACTGTTTTATTTTATTGTTCATAACTTAATTCTATCATATTTCAAAAATAAACTCTAAATTATCTCTATTTGAGTTGTCTTATTTGTAACATACCATGATTTATGCTGGAGAATATTTTATAGGCACTTAAGAATATGTGCTCTGTTTTTGTTCTGTGTGTGCTCTACAAGGAACAGGTCAAACTGGTTAGTGGTCTTATTCACATATTCTGTATCTGTGCTGATATTGTCTAGATGTTTTCATAATTAGTTAGGATGTGGCACAAAATAATTCATCCATAATTTCTAAATTATCTATATATCCTTTCAGCTCTTTTTGCTCAATGTATTCTTGAGACACATTTTAAGATGCATATAGTTTTATAATCATTTTATTTGGCTGTATGGGCCATTTTATATTTATTAAATTTTCTCTGTCTGGTAATAGTTCTTGTTTTAAATTCTATTATGTACTAGATCAATATTGCTGCTTCTATTTGGTGTGTGTGTGATCATTCTGTTGCATATATATCTACATTCTTCATTTTACTTTCAACTATTGGTCTTTGATCTAATTGTGTTTCTTGTATATAGTACGCATTAAATCTTACTTTTTCATCCTCCATTTTGATTGGATGATTAGTCAAAGTACATTTAAGTATTCATATATTTGTATTTCTGTCTACAACATTGCTGTCTATCTATCTATCTATCTATCTATCTATCATCTATTTATCTATCACCTATCTGTTTATATTTTTCATATTTTCTTTTGCTGCCTCTGTTCCTCTTACTACTGGATTTTGTGTTAACTATTTTTTAGTGTTTATTTTTATTCCCCAGGTCATTTAAAAAAATAATATACATATATTTTTTTCTTTGTCTTTAGGATTACAATTTGAATTTTGCCTTGTCATAATCTACTTCAAGTTAATTTTAAAA
>PVJN01034643.1:0-22625 GCA_004026805.1 Lasiurus borealis | reverse complement strand
GTGACCCACACCAGTGGGGAGGTGAATGTATAACTTGGACTCTCTTTTCCCTCTGGAGGAACTGTAGGTTCGGGAAAGACTCTTTGAAGTAGTGCCAGCCTGGAGGACGGACAATGTGTCTGTCTGCTGCTGCTCATCTTACCCTTCGTCTCTGTGGTGAAGGGGATATTTCAGCCTCCTTCCCATGTTCTAGCATTTGATCAGTGATATCTTTTCTATGAAGAGATGTTATTCTTTAAATCACTTCCATTACATTGAATCGTCCTCAGTTCTGATTGCATATTAGAACCACTCAGGGATATAAAAGTAATCTATGTCAAAGCCTCATACAAATATACTAAGTCAGAATCTAAAGATGGGACCTAAGTATCTGGTAATTCTATGCGGATAGACCTGAGAATCACTATTCTAAACCCTACATCTAGGAAATGTTCTGTAAGCTAATTAATTTATGAAAAATCCAATTTTGAAATGATGATTTATAAACCTACTATGTATTGAGAAGTAGAAAATATTGAGATAAAAAATCAAACATGCAAAATAGAAACATAGGCTAATATGTTGAAAATATAGTTTTAAATAGTAAATATTTTTGTTATTAAAAGAAAAATTAAAAACTAAATAGCTCAATATGTAAATAATGCAAACATAAAAACTTTAAAAATAGAAATTGTTACAAGATATGAAATAAATTTGATGAACATGAACAGTACTATTTATTTTGAAAAATATTAAGCAAGGATCCTGTTGGGTTAATAAAAGTAACAGAGACAGGAAGAAGTGAAAGTAAATATGACCTTTCAGTCTAAATTATAATTTTAAAAAATCCTGAATAACAGAAACCCAGAATTGAAAAAGTTGTCAAAATATTAAAGCCCTTAACTTTTGTTTGTATGGATTTATGTTTCCTTTTTTATTTCAATATTTTTGCTTTTTAATGTTTTCTTCATTTTGCATATAATACACCTGTAATTACAACATATGTACATACATATTTCAATTATTAATAATACATCAGTAAGTGATTTCAGAGTTGACTACTATTTGGTTTCCAACTTTTTTATTTAAAAATTCTATGTAATCCAAAATGTTAAACTATCAAAAATGATATGTTATTCTATTAAAAGTATGCATAACACAAAAGAAAGAAATAAGTTCGGGAAAAGTTTCCACAAAATATCGTAGCTTTGCAGTCTGATTTCTTTCCTTCCTCTGAGATCACCTCATCACAGCAGCCATGGAACCTATTTTCAACTTCAGCAGCACCGGTTTATATTGTGACGTTTCAGGCACTGGCAGTAAAACATAAATTATAGTTTTTGTTGCTCAGCACTGCAACTCTTTTATATGTGATTTATACCTGTGAAAAGAGCACAATGCGATAATTGCATTGCTGATGTATTTAATTTACAGGTTGGGTGGACTAGAGAAATGTGTTTCAAAGTGTTCAGTCTCATTAACCATAAAAGTACAAGCTGGAGGACTTTTTTTTTTTTTCAGCAGGTGAAGCAAGCAGATGTTGTAGCTTTGGTTTCACAAGCAAGGGAATGACATTTTTATTATTTTCTTTTCTGCCAGCTTGCATTGCTTGCCTATCTTATCTATCCAAGCAAAACTCCCTTTGTAATACTTTTTTTAGTCAAATATAGGACTGAATAAAATGATTATTACAAACGTAAGCCATTTTGCTTTTTCATTACTTAACACCAATTTTAACACCAAGTCTTGATTTGTTGATGACTCTTACACTCAAAAAGATGTCTAAATTACCAGTTAGATACTCTTTCAGGGTTCAATCAGACATGACTTTTGGGGAGAGTGGTGCTGCAGAGAGCAAGATGTAGTTAGTGGTGGTGAACCTGACCAGTTCTCTCATATGAAGACTACAAGATGAATCCCATATGATGAGTCTATGAACAGGGCCATACCTTGAGTGACATACAAGTGGCTCTACAACAAACACTTTCAAAGTCAATAGGAGTGTTACTGTAATTACATCCATAATTTTTAAACACACAGACTCATTATAAGTTGTCAAAATATTTGCTCTGGTTTCAATTTTTTCATCAAATTAGCACTGTATAAGCAGAAGATTTATTATAGGTTCTTGCCTGTTACTTAGAGGAAGCTATAAACAGCAGGATTATATATTAGGCTTTAAGTCTAATGAATCCATGATTCTTTTGTAAGATCGCTTTTGAGAAATGTTTAATTTCATATCTATCTACCATGGAAGTGAGTAATTATGTTCTTCCACTCTTGACAGGTTAAACAGTTTATTAAACTGGTTTATCATTCTCCCTCATTCACTCATTACTGAGCCAAGTACTTTGTATAAGCTCTGGGGATTTAACAATAAACAAAATAGGTTTAAATACCTGCTTTATGCTGCCTACACAGAGAAAGTGAGAATTACCCTTAGGAGTTAAGAATGCATGGAATATAATTCACAATTAGAGGTATGAGCCCTAGATGCCAGTCTCTGCATTGTAGTAGTATGTATACTTATGGGTGAAAGGCATGGCAGTGGAAGCTTGTAAAAACTGTCTTTAAAATGCTACA
Organism: Lasiurus borealis; assembly: GCA_004026805.1. Taxonomy (NCBI): domain Eukaryota; kingdom Metazoa; phylum Chordata; class Mammalia; order Chiroptera; family Vespertilionidae; genus Lasiurus; species Lasiurus borealis. Next base: position 20,063 of record PVJN01034643.1, on the reverse strand, counting down.
CTTTTTTCTATGCTTAATAAGAATTGGGGTCATCATATCAGAGCAAAGATTAATAGGAAGTATAGTAAGTTTAAAGAGAAAGAACTGTGTATCAAAGATGTCTGAGAAAATGAATGGTTTAGAAAATAAAGTTTGCTTTGGCAGCATTAATAAGGGCTATTTTAGTTTATGATTTTATACACACACACACACACACACACACACACACACACACACTAGTGGCACAGTGCACGAAACTTGTGCATATTAAAAGCGGGTTAGAGGAAATAATTTAATATTCCTATTGGCCCTATCTCTATAATAGAAGTTTCAGAGATGAAAGAAAATTAGTAAAATGTATATGAAAACCTTCTTCCTGCCAGAGTCTGAGGCATGCCACCAGACCCAGAATCAAGTCCCTACCCACACACATGTGCTCAATATCACATGAGACCCAGACCCGGCCACCCCTCCTCCCCAATTGAGCTAGATAGAGACCCAGCCAGTCCCACTCTTGTCAATCCCTGTCAGGCAGGGGGCATAGCCTCAGGTCCCCTGGCCTGGTGCTAGGATGGGGGGCATGGCCTGAAGTCCACCAGATGGGGTGGAGGGGTGCCTTGAGGTCCTCCGTCAAGCCTTTCCAGGTGAAGGACGTCGCCTGAAGTCCCCTGTCAAGCCCCACCATGTGGGGCTGCAGCCTCAAGTCCCTCAGCCTGCCACTGGGAAGGGGGTGCAGCTTCAATTTCCTTGTTAAGCCCTGCTGGGTGGGGGCATGGCCTGAGTTCCCCCAATCTAGCACTGGGGCTGCAACTTGAGGTCCCCCATCAAGCCCCACTGGGCAGGGGCATGGCCAGAGATCTCCTGTCAAGCCCTGCCAGGCAGGGGGGTGCAGCCTAAGGTACCCTGGTTCAGTGCTGGGACGGGGGAGCAGATTGAGCCACATAGGGGCAGGGGAGGGCATAGCCTCAGGTCCCTGCTGATTGCTGATTGCTCGTTAAGGCTCCTTAAGGGAACTTGGCCTCAGCTATGGATGCAGCCATCTTTGTGATGGAGTGATAGTCAATTAGCATATCCCCTCTTTATTAGATAGGAGAGGGAGAGAGAGAGAGAGAGAGAGAGAGAGAGAGAGAGAGAGAGAGAGAGAGAGAGAGAGAGAGATAACCACTCAGCATGATTGTATTTTTTCAGTTACATTCAGCAACAGAATATAGACTGCAATAGGCAGAAGTTTGGAGTTTTCCTCATGTGAGGAAAATAAAGAAAAAGTAAGGTAAGAGAATAAGTATGTAAATGAGTGAATACAATGAATCACCTTGGGAATTTTAATGAATACAAAGGAGTAAGGAAATAAAGTTGGGAGGCGTGGGTGTAGCATGTGAGGGGATAAAGAACATTAGAGAGAATGAGTTGGAAAGAGAAGAACTGGTGGTTGGTTGATGAGATGTTTGAAATTAAGATTATAGAAGTGTTTTAGTTCAGATAATGGCATTAACCAACTGGCTACAGAAGTTGGAAGACAAAATCATTGCAAGAGAGATCAAGAAGCAAGAGGCAAAAGTAATGTAAGAATCATCTTTCTGTATTTTATAATCATACGCTTCATGACAGGAGATTCAGGCAGGCCTATTGGGGACCATAGAGAAACAGATGGTGACAGGAGGGATAGCACATGGTTGCTTTGGGATTGAAAGGGTAAGAAGGGCTTTGAAACAGCAAGGAAGAAAAAGTTTCACCTCCAGTAAGGAGGACCAAGGAGAGTCAGAGAGAAAAATACCTCAGACCTGAGCTTACTGTCACATATACGAAGTGAAATTTCACAGAAGCATCGAGAATTGTTGTTGTTTGTGCCTATAATTGTCAGTGTTCCATAGGACCCACCAGGAGTTTGACATGTGTTTAAAATTGATTTTGCTCATGAATCTTCCCATATGTTACATTTAATAGTTAGGAAATTTTCTATTACAGCAACCTCTTGTGATGCCTATGTAACAACTTTGTCTCTCATTTTCTATATTTTGTTTCATATACTATTTATTTATGATAGTGTTGAAGTAATAAAGTAGACTTCAACACTATCATAAATTTATTTGTAATTTATTAAAGTACATAAAACTTCACAAATGTTATTTGAAAGCCCATGCCCATTGCATACCTTTATCTCAATCCAGGTTTGTGAATATAAATTTATATAAAATTAAAGGCCTGGTGCACAAATTCATGCCCGGGTGAGGTCCAGCTGGCTCACCCTGATGGGGACCAGGCTGGCAGGGAGGGAGGGGCCACAGGAGGTTGATTGCTGGCCCTGCCCCCAACTGGGGGCAGTGGTTAGCCACCACAGTGTGTGTCATAGCAACCAACCAGCGATTCCACAATTCCAATCACTGAGCTTTTATATATGCTAATATAGTCAGTCAGCTATAATTTTTGAAACTGGTGGGAATAAGAAAGTAAGTCAAGAATAAAAATTTATTTCCCATATACTTGATTAATAAGTCTCTTAAAATAATTGTTAAATAGTTGACATTTTCTTCTTTTGACTTTGATTTTTATCCACAGTACATAATGACATCATCTTCAGAATATTTTCTTTGATATGCCAAATCAATATACTACACTGTTCACACATTATATTGTAGGTGAAAATTTATGGACATGGAAAAGTGTTCCAGGTATTACATTAATAAAAAGGCTTCAAAGCATTATGTATATATTATTTTTTTAATCAGTGTGTGTGTATATATATATATATATATATATATATATATATATTCCTATATAGAGAAGGTGTCTGGAAGTATACATCTCAAAGAGCTAATAGGGGTTATCTTCTAATATCCAGAGGATATTAGAGATGTTTTATGTTTACTAAATATTTTTTGAAAATATATTTACCTCTTGAAAAATACCACAAACACATTGTGTACACTAACAATCACTTAAGGAGACTGATAAGCGAAAGAAAGAAGTAAACCTTCTCTAATTTCTCTGTGTACCAGGCAACTACCCTTGTTTCACTTAGAAAATGTCATTATCTAGTACCTTCTCTATCCCATAAATATGCTTCGTGTAGCTAACTCTTATTATTATTTTTAGTTATCAACTTGTTTATAACTATTAATAAAAATGTCTGTCCCAGACTCCACTCTGGATTTGTAGTGTGCACTTTTCCTTGTTATTCCTGAGTAAATTATCATCACTTGGCCAGTGTCAATTTGTGGAGTGACTGACAACTCCACATGGCAAGTATCCAGATTTGTCAAGATTCTTGGGTACCTAATATTTAATAGAGATTCACATAACAGGTAATTGGTATATAATACATAGAATGCATAAGAGACTGTTCAGGCACAGCTTTCCTCTCCTTCTGTCTTACGAGGCATAAAACTCAGCTAAGTAACTTAGCTTATCTTGTTCTAAATTTCCTCATCTGTCAGAAAACAATGAAGGAAGCCATATACTTTATTGAATTGTTTTAAAGCTGAATAATAAACTATATGAAAGGCACTTCATCTCTGCATATATATAATGAACATCAAGTGCTGATCGCATTATCGTTGCTTTAAAAGAGTCCAGAAATACGTTCTTATAAAACAGAAGTGACTAGCCACTACAATGGAGAGTACAATGAAAAAAAAAAAAACTTTGAAAAAATGGCCATAGCAAGGTTAGGAGTGGGAATGGGGTCGTGTTGGTGTATAAAAGATCACATTAAATTATGAAGCAATCTGTCAGCTAAATCGATTGATTTTCAGCCACAGTATTTAGCAGTCTGGAAGTAAGAGTAAATATATTTAAAATGGGAGTGTATAAAGAATAGTACACTACAAACCACTGCACCTTAAGGTCAGTGGAGGTCTTTGGTAGAATTCAGATATAGTTTATGCTGAAGAGAAACGTAATGGAGTCAGACAAAGACGTGAGACATACGAGAGAGAGAGAGAGAGAGAGAGAGAGAGAGAGAGAGAGAGAGAGAGAGAGAGAGGCTAAATCTTGTTAAGTAATGTGATACCCTCTAATTACATACACACCTAGTTATAAACAAGACTATTCCATAGACTGAAAAGATTTTATCTGAGTAGCCCTCGCTGGTTTTGCTCAGTGGCTAGAGCATTGGCATAAGACTGAATGGTCCCAGATTCAATTCTGATCAAGGGTACATGCCCCATTGTGGGCTCAAACCCCAGTAAGGGGCATGTAGGAGGCAGCAAATCAGTGATTCTCTCCTTTCTCTGATATCAGTAAAAATACGTTTTAACTTACCTGATTAAAAGAGAGCAGCAGGCAAAATGGAATTAATAGATTTTGCATTATTTTTAAACTTTCGATTTTCAAATGTGCTATTTGAGCCATTCATTTTTATGAGTTTAATTTCAGTCAGCCAATGAGATCTTGTCACTTTGCCTTCCCTTCCACCTTAATCTCTTATTTTAACAAACTAAACAGAAGGACATTTTCAAATTCTAATCTTAGGTTATGGTTATCATGTACGTTCTGTTCAAAATAACAAAAATGTAGAGGGGATGTGGGAGAACTTGGGATTTATTATGTAATCTTAGACAAATACATATATCATATTTTAGGTAATATTTTGTCAATGCATATGTTACATAAATAGTTTTTAAACTGCTGGCCAATAGGTCATGGAAATGAGTCCCTTTACAACCACTGTTTTAAAGGTGTCATGTGCCAGGAAAAGTTTTATGTAATAGCTTCTCAAAGTTAAAACTTTAGCCATTGATATGTCCACCATGTATTTTTAGTTTGTGTGGTATTTTGTGAACACTTTTGTTACTTCAATTATTGTTAACATTCTGAAGTTATTTTTAACTTATGAGATTATCAGATATTAGAGGCCTGTTGCAAGAAGGTCTGTGCAATAGGCCCTCCTTCACCTGGCTGCCAGCACGTTTTTCTCCAGCACCCAGGGCTCTGGCCTTCACTCTGGCCGCCTGCCACCTTCCACTTTCACTCCAGCTGGAGTCTTCGCTTTGCTCCAGCCACAGCACCACTCCTGTATCTCCCTCTGACCCCTGCCCTCCTCCTTATTGCAGACATCCTGCCCTGCCTGGCCACTTTGTGCCTGGAGGGGCTGCAGGGCGGGGCCACTGCCATCTTTGTCCTACTAATTTCATATTCCTTCCTGATGGCTGGTGGGTGTTGCAGAGGGATGGTCAATTTACATATCTCTCTTATATTAGTGTAGATATTTATGATGGTATAATACAGTCAATATTGGCTTATCTTTTACTACAGCTATATAAACTATATTTAGCTGAAATTTTAAAAATTTGTTCTTGCAAATGTTGACCTGATGATATGATGTACTGCTGACTAGTTTGTATTTGGTCTCTATAGAATGACTGACCTCTCTTTGGATTTTACAGTAAACAGTAATGTTTAAGTAAACAGTAATGTTACAGTAAATAGGAGTGTTATATTATTATTTAAACAAATAATATAACCAAATTATAGCTATTACATTCTCCATAATTATAGTTTTCTCAATATTTCCTTTGGTAAAGATGACCATGTAACATCTGAACAATTTTAATTTCTAAGCTTTGACAAAAACATGAATGATGTCCCATCATATTTAACTAAACTGTAAGAGTTGAGGGTGGAAATATTTGTGCTACTTACAGTCCTCAGTTTTTATATGTTCTCAAAAACAAGTTTTTTAGATGTAAAAATAAATATTTTAAAGTTGCCCTTCAGTGGAACATTATTTTTCTTAAATATATAGAATAGTGGGATTATAAAGTTATCAGTAGTATGGACCTGAGATATTCAGTGTTGTAACAGAGAAAAGACAGGTAATAGAGAATTCAACTTTCAAATTTTGATTATCCTATTGTTCTATTATTTTTCAATATCTATAACTTTTCTACTTTCTTGATCTTTTTGTACCTTCACACTACTTTCTAACTTTCAGTACTATGTTATTTATTCAAATATTGGGACCATCTTTTTGTTGTTGGGAACTATTAGGATAAACCAAGACAAATAAGACAATAAAATAAGATGGCAACATTACCCAAAATTTTAACAGCAAATCAGCATTTTTGATTAATCAATGTTATCAGTTAGAATGTGTTATACTTCTCCCATAAAGAAGTGAGAATTTTTTTTTACTTTCCTTGGAAATGTCATGATCCATAATTGCTTTGTCCCATAGAATCTGGTAGGAATAAAGCTGTGTCAATTTGAAGCATACCTTTTAAGAAAACTGGAAGCACCCACTCTTGGTATCATGAAGCTCCAAATTGTTTTGTAGGAAAGCCAATTACCACGTTGGAGGTACCACTTAGAGAGAATGTACCTGAGCCCAGTTCTCCAGGGATCTTCCCCAAAGCCCCAGGCATGTGGGAACATCCAGTCTGGCCTGCCATCAGCTATGTACCACTAATGAGCCCAGTTCATACAATGCTGATATGAAAATCGCCTAGCTGGGTCCTATGCATATCCCATGTCCACAAAAGGATTATATACAGTACATTGTTGGTATTTTACCTAATACAATTTTTAGTTTATGGTAGTTTGTTATGTAGCAGTGGATAGCTGGAATAATTGCAAACAACATATCTACAATGAACTATGCAATTATACATAGAAAAAGTCAGCTCTTATCATCTCAGATGAAATGATGTCTGAGAAAAATTAACTGCAAAGTGAGCTACAAAATGTTATATATATATATATATATATATATATTATGTTCCTGCTTTACACATTATCTATTATCTAGATACTAGAGGCCCGGTGCATGAATGTGTGCATGGGTGGGGTCCCTCAGGGATTGGACTGAAACCAGCAGTTCAATACTACCTGCTGCTCCTGCCTGCCACTCCTACTCATCCCCTCGCACCCAGTCGATTGTGAGTCTCACACTGCTGCAGTAGCGCAAGCCAGCCACGAACCCTGTGTTTGGCACCCATCTGGGGATTTGGAGGGAGGGACCTGATGGGCCGCAGTGCTCAAGCCCCAACTTCTAGGAGACCAGGGGAGCTGTCAGGATCATGCTGAGAGCATCAGTCCCTTGGTGCTCGTTCTCCAGAGATTGTACCTGCAGGACTACTGAGGGAGGGAGTAGCTGCCACCTGGCTGATGTGCCACCAGAATGGGTCAGCTGAGCGGCACGCCCACTGTGGGAGCACACTGACCACCAGGGGGCAGCTCCTGCATAGAGAGCCTGCCCCCTGGTGGTCAGTGCATGTCAACATAACTGGTCATTTGGTCACCTAGGCTTTTATATAGAGAGATATACTATATAGCTATACTCTTCAATGATAAGATTATCCAAAACCATACCCCCAAAACTGGTATGGTTTTGGAGAGTCTCCTATATAATAAGGGAGGAATATGCTAATTATCCATTATGCTGTGAGGCGTAGTGATCAATTACATAAAAACTGAATCATAAATCTGTAGGAGGGTGGGACAGTGTACTACAAGCAAGCAACAAAGAGTTACAGGAGGGCAGCAGCGAGTTACAGGTGCATGGATTTGTGTGCAGGGCTACCAGTTTGTGTGTGTATGTGTGTGTGTGTGTGTGTGTGTGTGTGTGGCTTGTAAAATTGGACATTTTGCTATGCTGTATTATGCTTTTAGTAGAAAGTCATTTTTGAATAAAAAAAGAAAACGACATGGTTGTAATTTTGTTTAGTCTTATGCTTAGTACCTAGTAATCCATAAATATAAGAATTTTAGAACTTGTCCCATATTTAACATATCTATTAGAATTATCACTCAGTAAATATTAGTGACTTGGCGAAACGTTTGATGACTAACAATTGGAACCCAAGTTTAACCTCCTTGCTGAGCAAATGTAGCCCTAAAAGAGATGTACAAATTCAAAATTCAAAATATCAGGTTTGTGCTCTAATTGTCCTCCATACCCCATACAGCATGGATAATGAAAGATGATTACACAGTAACTGGTAACAGCTGGGGCATGTTTTCTGAGGAAGATTTTTGTTCTTTTTTAAACAGCTTTTATTTCCATGATATCTTGCATAGAGCAGATGGTCTCAAAAGTAAAATTTGACCATGAATACTATATGAATTGTCATATAACTAGGGAAAGAAGGTTACAAACAAAAAGAACTTCCTTTTAAATTAAATGTTTCATTAATTTTACCTGCATGTCAAATGCGTATATCTTCACTTGGTAAAGAAAGTTTTTAGCAAATATACTATATTTCTGTTTTATAACTTAATATTGCATCATTTTATTTCTGACCTATTCAAATTCCAGCAAGTATCATTCCAAGATTCATTAATATGCATTAAGGTGTTACAGTCATACCACAACCATTTTTTAGAAAATGTTTTTCTTGTTGCTTTCCAATTAGAGATACCGTTCCCGATTTGCCAACATAAAATTAGAACGTTTCTAGGAGGTACACAGAGTTGAAGTATTCTCCAGTCAGTGAGCTGTAGATAAGCAAACCCTTTGAAATTTAACTACCACCTAAAACTATGTAATATTCAATTTTTTTTGTATTAAGTTCCTAACATTTATAACAGCCATCTCTTTAACATTGAGAAATGCTCTTGTGTCTACTCGTTGACCTTATTTTTATGGGGTGATAAAGTGAATATGTTTAGAGAAAAAAAAAAAACAAGGATCACAGCAAAAGTAAAAAGAAACAAGTGGAACAAAAGTTCAAAACAAATCAAATAGACAAAATTATAGAAAATATACTGGACCTAAATATCTAAGCCATTATTTTTACCTGGATGTTTAGGATATCATTGTACAGGTTTCTCGGTTATCCTTACCACACTGCTCCTATTTCAGCCTGTTCTTGTCAATACAGTGAAGCAGTATGTGAGTAACAGCTCAGAATTTTTTTTTTAATATTTTATTGATTTTTTACAGAGAGGAAGAGAGAGGGATAGAAAGTCAGAAACATCCATGAGAGACATTGATCAGCCGCCTCCTGCACGCCCCCTACTGGAGTTATGCCTGCAAGCAAGGTACATGCCCCGGACCGGAATCAAACCTGGGACCTTTCAGTCCGCAGGCTGATGCTCTATCCATTGAGCCAAACAGTTCTCGGCAACAGCTCAGAATTTTAAGCAGGACTTCTGACTGCCAAGCTCTACAACTTCTTACTGGAGTCATTTGGCATGTTATTTAGCCTCTACCTGTCACAGCTTTGCATCTTTTAAACAGGAAGAGTAATAGTATCTTCGTCATAGAAAGCATGCAAAGATAAGAAGGGTCGATGCATGCAAAGAATTTAGAACAAACTCGAGTAAGTACTCTAACAATGTTAAGCATTATTTTCATTTATTAATCAAAAAGAAATTAAAAGGTCACTGCTGACATTTCTGTATTTATCTTGTCTCACTGCATACAATATTAGTCAAATAACATGTTCAACACAAGAGTAAATAAATACTAATTTTCAGAGAAAAATTATATTTCCAGGTAATACCTCCACATAAAAAAATATTCTGACAGCTTTTCATTTAAATATTTATGTAACTTTCATTAACATTGAATTGGTTAATATTTAAAATGTGCTATTGCAGGTCCAAGATGGTAATGTGGGAAGATGACAGCGTATCAAATATATACCGATACATAAAGCAATTCCTTCTGAAAAACTGAGTTAACTGAACAGCTTCTGTCCAAGAAACAAGAGACCATATAGAGAAGGTAGGAGAGATGGCGATGTGGTAATCATGGGAAACCTACCCAATGGGGCAACCTTAGTAAGGAGGGACAGCTCTAAGGGGTGCATATGCACACTCAACTGCCCTGGGACATAGCAATAAAGCAGCCATTTACAGAGCACCTAGACAACATGTCAAAAGTCAGTTTGCCTGCCACGGGGGATAGGAAACTGCAGGAACTCTCTGGGATCAGGATGCCAGTGAGCATCATTGTTTGTTTCCACCTCCACCTACATACATAGCTTGGTTGGGAGCATAGAGCGAGCATTATAGCCAACCTACAAGGCCATGTCACTGAGCCCTGGGCTGCAGCTGTGGCCAGCCCAAGTCCCAGGGCACCTCACAAGTCACCATGGCCCCCTAGTGCTATGCATGACTACTTCAGCCAGCCAAAGCTACCTGGCACTTACAGCCCACACAGAAGTCACTCCTACACAAGACTACTCTTTCAAGATGAAGAGAGATAGCTTTTTTGTTTGTTTGTTTGTTTTTTTTTTGTGTGTGTGACTTAGATGAAACAGCCAACAAATGAACTGAGGAGAAAAACACTTTAAAATTGGGGGGTGGGGAGGGTGGTTAATGGAACATATAATTTGCCTGATTAAAAATTCAAAGCCATGGGAAGAAGAACTGAATAGAAAAGTCTCCAAAGTAAACAATAGATATATGAAAATGCCCTAAACATCACTAATCATCAGAGAAATGCAGATCAAAACCATAATAGGATATTACCTTACACCTGTAAAAATAACCATTATCACAAAGTTAACAAATCACACGTGTTGGCAAAAATGTGGAGAAAAAAGAACCCACATGCATGTTGGGATTGTAAATTGGTGCAGCCACTATGGAAAAGAATATGGAGATTTCTCAAAAACTCAAATTAGAGCTACCCTAGACCCAACAATTCCACCTCTGGGTATTTATCTGAATAAAATAAAAACAATTAAAAAAATATAGGTGCCCCCCTATTCATTGTAGTATTATTTACAACATGAAAGTAACCTAGGTGTCTATCAATTGATGAATGGATAAAGGAAGATGTGGTGTGTATATACAGTGCAACAATTAAATCTTGCCTTTCTGACAACATGGACAGACCAAGGGCATATGAAGCTAAGTGAAGTAAGTCAGACAGTTTCACAAAAATTTATGTGAAATCTAGGAAAACAAAATTATATATGAACAGACATAGATACAAAGAATTAGCATGTTTTTCAGAGGGGAGAAGAATGAAGAAATGATGAAGCAGAATAGGAGTTACAGACTTCCCGTTATAAAATAAGTAACCATGATGTAAGGTGAAAAAAAGTAAAACATGCTATTTTTTTAACCAATTTCTGTAAATGATAACCATTTTTAGCATTTTAGCTTAGTTATGAAATCCCACTTTGTAAAAATGTATTGAAACAAAATCTCTCAGAAGTTATGCTGTGCTTTGTGGATACAAATATGGCTTTATGACCCTTGCTTAATGGGATCCATTATGTAGCAGAGGAAAGAGATCATAAAGCTAAATACAGAACAATGTGTTAGTGCTCTTCTTGTGTTATGACCAACGTAATATCAGAGTATAGAATACAAAATAGTTAAATCTACAGTAGAAGGGAAGGAGAGCACAGAGTGTGGACACGTCAGTACAGAGGCAAAGGTTTTCAAGGCTAAGGGAAATAGCATAAGGGAATGTAATAGAAAGGTAAAATCAGGGATAGGAACTTTGGGTAGCAAAAGGAACTCCAGCCCAGCCAGTATGGCTCAGTGGTTGAGCGTCAACCTATGAACCAGGAGGCCACAGTTTGTTTCCTGGTCAGGGAACATTCCTGGGTTCAGGTTGGATCCCCAGTGTTGGGTGTAAAAGAGGCAGCTAATCAATGATTCCCTCTCATCATTGAGGTTTCTAACTCTCCCTTTCTCTCTGAAGTAAATTAAAAAATATATCAAAAAAAAGAAAATTCAAGTCAGATAGTAAAGAGTTGCAACACTATTTCTAGGTAAGGATAGTTGCAAAGATAGTAATAGAATATATAGGTAATACTCTTTACATGTTTCTTAGTGATTTGATGAAATAAAGCTGTAAATTAAAAACAAAAGCTATGTTCTATTTTAACTAATAAAACTATGGGTTATTTTTACATAGTTAAAACTGATCGCCGAAACCAGTTTGGCTCAGGGGATAGAGCATTGGCCTGTGACTGAAAGGTCCCAGGTTTGATTCTGGTCAAGGGCATGTAATTTGGTTGCAGGCACATCCCCAGTAGGGGGTGTGAGGAGGTGGCTGATCGATGTCTCTCTCTCATCTGATGTTTCTAACTCCCTATCTCTCTCCCTTCCTCTCTGTAAAAAATCAATAAAATATATTTTAAAAAATACTGATCACTTTGCATAGTATATAAATATCTAATAACTATGTGGTAGACCTGAAAGTAATATTATGTCAACTCTATTTAAAAAACTAAATTAAAAACCTAGTATTGCAACTTGTATTGCAAAAAGCAAGTAACGAGTAAAATAATTTTTTTAGGTCACAATAAGTTTCAGAACTATGGCTATCTAAGGAACTTAACAAGAAATAAGAATGAAGCCTGAGAATTCACCTATCCTCTGCAAATTATAGTGTCATAGCTATAATACCATATTAGCCCCTAATCTGGACTCAATATCTAGTTTCACTTTATTATCCATTTTTAAGCAACAGATGGAGTGAAAACACTACTTGTGTCCATGACAAAGAAACACTGAAAGTTAGCTAGGACAAAATCATATTCAGCTCTAAATTTTCATTTCAAAGCCATAAATCATACGGCATAGTTCAGTTCTGTAGCTTTGACCTTTGCAATGTCAAAGCTTTTTACATTATGTGGTAAAGCTGGGGAAGAGGTACACTGGAATTCTTTGTGCTATTTTTATACCATTTCTGTAAGCATATAATTAGTCAAAATAAAAGGCTTAAAACTTTAAGTAATAGAAACTTTCATTCAAATATTACTTCCATTTATGCTTAACTACAAAATGGTCATTTTCTAAACACTTTCAATACAAATATATTTCAAACAAAGAAGAAGTAGGTAACTAAAAATAATGACAGCAAAGGCAATAATCCATCAAACATTTTACACTTTTTCATTTACTTACTTATCTATAATAATAAAAGCATAATATGCTAATTAGACCTGGATGTCTTTCCTGATAAAGCCAGGGCTGTGAGGGAAAGCTGGGTCCTGGTGTCAGAGGAAAACCATTGCTTGCAGCCAGGGAAGGAAGGCCTACTCTTGCATGAATTTCGTGCGTTGGTCCTATAGTCTTTATATGTATATATATTAAATTTATAATTTAATGCTATCTACAGTAAAAAGCTACTTTTACTGCATTCATTAAATTCAATGTTATCAATTATATGAATATAAAATTTACATTATAGGAAGTTGAAAATAATCTAAATTCATAAGCTCTTAGGTATAAAATATTTAAGTTTATATACACACGTAAATTTTTGTATCTATGCATGTAAAGCACATATTACAAATTGAACATATTTCCCATAGCAAGTAAAGATTTAGCATTAAATGTTTAATAAGTATAAATGTTATATGAAATAATGGAATATTTGATTAATATTAATAATGTGACATCAATTTCAGAGAAATACTTGAGTTGATAAAAATAAAATTTTAAAGTATCTTTATGTAGATATCAAAATATATTCCTAAAAACTTTGTCACTGTTCCAGCTGATGTGGCTTAGTGTTTGAGCATCGAGTTGTGATTCAATTCCTGATCACCATATGCCCAGATTGCAGGATGGATCCCTAGTGTGGGGCATGCAGGAGACAGCCAACCAATGACTATCTCTCATCATTGATATTTCTATCTCTTTTCCTCTCTGAAATCAATAAACATATATTTTTTAAAAACTTATCTCTGTAATTCTATACAACATAAAGATCAAGAGTTTATTCCCTCTCATCCAATCGGATTGCTTGGATGAAACCGTTTTTTAGTAAACAAAATTCAATACTTGATAGAGATATTATTCTTCAGCTAATCATTTGCTCTACATTAATGAGATTAGTGGTTGAAGAGACCATTTGAATTTGTCCAGTTCCCATCTATTTATATGCTGACACCCACCACAGAGTCTGATGTACATAATCACTTTGAATAGAGACAAATCACTGGGGATATTTCAACAATAGGATATCTTGGGAAATTCACATCCTCTTTAATAATGGAGAATATATTGCTAGCTTTCTTTGTAGTGAACATTTGGTAAGATAATTGACATTTCAACTGGTATTTTAGTTGCTTAAGCACTATTTAACTTGTGATTATCTTCAGTAAAGACCAAAGAATCAAGAAAATAACTGTATGATGATGTTTAGAAGGTTAATTCTAGTTTTCCTTACTTTATTTTAGAGACAAATATTTCCATTGTGCACTATTCCAAAAGTTAATTAGCATTAAGAAATGTAAACTACATATTCATATACCTGATGGATAGTTTATTCTTTTTTATCTTAGTTTTTTTAATCAAATTTAGACAGTTCTTTTTCTTGTTCTTGAATAGCAAATCAATTGCTTATCATTTCTAAAAATATATTTTAGTTATTATTACATTATTCTGTTTCATATATTCAGAGAAGAACAGCCATCATTAAGGCTTAGTTTGATTTGGTTTTCTGTCATAAGTGTCAGCTATAAAAAATATTTTATAGCATAGCTATAAAGTGTGTCAATATGATTAAAATAGCAGTTGTTTTTTTGCTATAAATAGTATCTGTAGCAATGCAGTAGTTCTGCAAATGATATTTACCCTACTAGAGTAATAAAAAGAATAATCATGCGCTAGAAAATTTACATCTCATAAGAAAAAAATGGTAAATTCTAAATTAAGTTAGTGTTGAAATTTTCTGTCTTCTTTTTTTTCCATTAAAAATGTATTTGATATAACAGAGGATGTTGTTTAAGAGATTAGTTTTCAGAAAGTACCTCTGTGCCTCCTTTAGCTGCCTCAGCACTTTAGTACTAAAGTTAAAAATAAGAAGCAATAAAAACCAAATGAGATTGTTCAGTAGGTGCAGCTGGTCACTATTACAGAACCACAGTATGAGCACTGTTGTTCATAAAGTATTTCTGGCTCGGGATATTTTTCTTACAAATATCCCCACTACTGAATATGTGATAATATGCTGATTTTGTAAATCATTCTGGGTCAGCATTATAGATATCAGTGTTAGCAATGTTTCCATGTTATTGAAAAGGTCCCAAATAAAAACATAGTTGATTCAGAAAAAAAGAAAAAGGAATAAAATAGGTCATAGTGGTTTTGATTACTTGTTAATAAGTTTTATTACTGCAATGAAAAAAATTGCGTCGACAATGCTGTTTCTACCTACACTGAGACAAGAATTGCATTTAATTGGAAGTCATTTCCTCTGAAATTATTTTTAACCTAGGTCAACAGTTTCATATATTCTATGTGCTGCAGGGTATAGCTTAGTTGCCTGATTACATTACATTACCTTAATATATGTTGGAAGTCACTGAACACTTAACCCTCTGGTGTTTTACTTATTTCGAATAACATAAATATAGCTATTCTAAGAAAACAAGGAAACTGAGCACATTTTTCTGCCATATATACTCAGAACAAAAGCACTCTAAGTCAACAGTTCCTCAAAAATTTTGTAGAACATTTATGTTTAAAAATGACAATACAGCCCTAGTTGATTTAACTTAGTGGTTAGAACATCATCCTTGGGACTAAAGGTTCATGGATTTGATTCCAGTTAAGAGCATGTACCTCAGTTGCAGGATCAATCTCTGACCCTGGTCAGGACATGTGTCAGAAACAACCAATTAAAGTTTCTCTTTTACATCAAATCTTTTCTGTCTCTCCCCTCTCTCTTCCACTCTCTACAAATCAATGGAAAAAAAAATATCTTCATGTGAGAATTAATGAAAATGACAATACTGGGGGAAAATGCACCAGACATTATAAAATGATGAACCAAATATACATCTTGACAATGAAGATGATAGATAGATAGATAGATAGATAGATAGATAGATAGATAGATAGGTGATAGATAGATAGAGCACCATTTACAAGAGCAATAAGAAGAATCTCACTTCCAGAAAGATATAGGAAACATACTTTTGAATATTTTTTCCATTAAGTATAAGTAAAACCATTAGACATAAAAGCATTCTAAGAAGGTTTTGAACAGAAAAAAGAAGGTAACTGGCTGGCTAGGAATGCTACAGCCCAAGGAAAGACACAGTGATGAGTTACTTAGTTCCGGTTTCTCCCCATGATTCTCAGACTTGGTACTGAAGAATCTGGCAACCCCAAAATGCCAGTGTGAGGAAAAAAAATAACAGCCTTTCAAAATTCCTGTTGTCTTCACCCTCAACCATCAAATTAGGCAACCCTGATATAGAGCCTAAGACCATCAGAAAACACAGATATTTACATTACAATTCATAACAATAGCAAATTTATAGTTATGATGTAGCAACAAAAATAATTTTATGGTTGGGGTCACCACAACAGGAGGAAATGTATTAAAGGGTCACGGTATTAGAAAGGTTGAGAACCACTGACTTAGAGTCTTATATCAAGTTATTCTTCAGAATTGAAAAAGAACTAAAGATATTTTCAGATAGAGAAAAACAATGAGAATTTGTTGTCAGCAAACTCACCTTCAAAGAATGGTTAAAAAGGAAACTTGGAACATTAGAAAGGAATAAAGAAAAGGTAAATATAGATACATACAATATATTTTCTGTCCTTTGAGTTTTCTAAACATTTTTTTGAGGTTGAAACAAAAATAAGAGTAGTGTCTGATTTACCAGCAGTGTCTATTATAGAACCACAGTATGAGCACTGTTGTTCATAAAGTATTTCTGGCTCGAGATTTTTTTTTCTTACAAAAATCCCCACTACTGAATATGTGATAATATGCTGATTTTGTAAATCAGTCTGGGCCAGCATTATAGATATCAGTGTTAGCAATGTTTCCATGTTACTGAAAAGGTCCCAAATAAAAACATACGTTCCAATGTTCTAAATGTATCTAGAAGAATATAGCCAGGCAGGATTCCAATGAATGAGCTTTCACCTCAAGAACCTAGAAAAAGAAGAAAAGGAACTCAAAGCAAAAAAAAAGGGGGGGCAGGTAATAATAAGGACAAGAGCAGAAATCAATGAAACTAAACAAAACACACACACACACACACACACACACACACACACACACATACACACAAATAGATAAACAAATGAAGAGCTGTTTCTTTGAAAAAAAGTAATTGGTAAAACATTAGCAACTGACTCAAAAGGGAGAAGACAAATGTCAATTTTTCCTCAAGTTGATATATTTAATTAATGTAATCCCTATTTAATTTCTATAAGAAGTTATAGATATATAGAGAAGAAATTATAAACTTAAATATAAAGATAGATGAGCCAGCATTGGTGAAATAATATTTAAAAATCAAAATAGAATGGGAAGAATCAATCTGATTAATTTTAAGCCAAATTATGTAATTATAGAAATTAAATATATGTAGGTTTTCAGTAGATTAGCATAAACGTTATAGAAATAGATGTACACAAATATGCCCAAATAACTTTAACAAAGGTGCAAGATACAATTCCATGCAGGAAAGGTAGTTTTTATCATTGAATGATGCTAGTGCAATGTAACATACAAACTTTGTACAAAAATAATAACAATGGGGTGGGGGTACCTTGACATAAGTCTCACATTTTATAAAAATACATAAAGAGGCCCGATGCAAAAAATTCATGCAAGAGTAGGCCTTCCTTCCCCCAGCTGCTGACACTGGCTTCCCGTTGGCATCTGGGACCCAGGCTCCTCTCTGGCCACTTCCTTTGCAGCCCTGCTTTGTCTAGATAGAAGGTTAGTCGGAAGGACATCTAGTCTAATTAGCATATTACCCTTTTATTATTATAGATTCACTTAAAATAAATCATGGGCATAAACTTAAAATGAAAATCTTTCTCACACACACACATACAAACACACAATTAGAAAAATATCTTCAGGAATTTGAGCCACACAAACTGTTCTTATTTGTGGCATTATCTATTAAGGACAAAACTGGTAAAATGGACCTAATCTAATATTAAGAACTTTGTTTTATGAAAACTTTGTTAAAAGAAGAAAACATAAACCTGGCCCATGTTTCTTAATGGTTAGAGCTCCAGGCCAAGTACCTAAGACTCTGGTGCCTTTCCCGGTCAAGGACACAGTCAGGTTGTGTATAGGAGACAACCAACAGATATGTCTCTCTTACATTGTTATCTTTTTCTCTCTCTTTCTTTCCCTCTCCAACCCTCCTTTCCACTCTCTCTAAAAATCAATGGGAAAAATATCCAGTGAAGATGAGCAACAACAATGAAATTACAAGCTACAGGCTAGGAGAAAATATTTGCAAACCACATAGCCTATATAGAATAGTATATACAAAATTCTTAAATTGCAAGTTTTAAAAAATCTAATTTGAGGATGGTAAAAAACATGAGACATTTCACAAAAGAGACTATAGATATATCAAATGAATACATAAGATGTTCAATGTCATTACCATTAAGAACATAAATATTAAAACTATGGATATCACTACTCACTAATTAGAATAGCTAAAAAAAGTACTAACAGCATTAAATGCTATCAAGGATAAGAAGTTATTAAATTAGCTCATAGATTAGAAGTAAAAATGTCAATTTTTTACAAACTGGATCACTCATATATTGCTGTTTTTTATGTAAAATATCACAACTGGTTTTTATGTAAAATATTACAACTACTCTGGAAAATAGTTGAGGAGTTCTTATGAAACTAAACGTGCCAGTACTGTACTATAAAACTCAGGAAATGCATCCTGTCCCAGACTTTTACTCCAGAGAGATAAAAATTTATATTATTATACATACCCACAAACTTAAAATATATATATGTATAGTTGCTTAAGTCATAGTAATTTAAAAAATATTTTATTGTGTGAATAGTTAAACAAAGTATGGTTTATCCAAACCATAGAATACCATTGAACAATAAAAAGGAATTAACTGCTTGGTCAATGTGGCTCAGTAGTCGAGCTTTGACTCATGAACCAGGAGGTCAAGGTTTTGATTCCTGATACAAGTTCAGGTAGCAGGCTCAATCCTCTGTAAGGGGTGTGTAGAAAGCAGCCAATCAATGATTCTCATCATTGATTTTTCTGTCCCTCCCTTTCCCTTTCTCTCTAAAATCTATAAAGACATCTTTAAAAAATATATTAATACATGCAGCAAAAATTGCAATGTGTACCTAAGTACACAAAATAAATTAATTTGATTAAATTAAAAGGAAGGAAAAACAGGAATTGCAAACCACCTGAGTATATTTATACAACTTTCTTGAAAAGACAATGTTATAGAAACAGAGATAATATTACAGGAATGTCAGAAGATAAGGAGGCTGTGCGGTCAGGAGGGATTTGAATGTGTTTATAAAAATACAACAGGAAGGATTCTTGTAGTAATGAAACTCTTTTGCATTTTAACTGCATCAACTTCAATATCATGATCGCTATATTATACTATAATTTTACAAGATGATGCAATTAGTGTAAACGGGGTACACCAGATCTCACCATATTATTTTGTACCACCGCTTGCCTATCTACAATTATCTCAAAATTAAAAGTTTATCTTTAAAAATATTAAAAATGTCTTAAGCCAATAGCATAGCAGGAAAGTATGCCTGAAACACCAATATCCATTTTTATCTTCCTGGGTTCTTTAAGACCTTTGGATTATATGAGGCAAATATTTACAGCAGAGTTCACTGAGAATATATTTACTCATATAAAAAATAAGAAACCATCAACAAAACAACATGAAAGATCACTGTATGGGAGAACATATTTGCAAATGTTATCACTGATAAAGGTTTAATCTCCAAAATCTACAGCCAACTTATACTACTTAATAAAAGGAAGATGAACGATCCAATAAAAAAATGGGCAATGGACCTAAATAGAACCTTTTTGAAAGATGACAGAAGGAAGGCCAAGAGACACATGAAAACATGTTCAAAATCATTAACCATCCGAGAGATGCAAATCAAAACGACAATGCGATACCATCTTACACCGGTCAGAATGGCAAGCATCAACAAATCAACAAATGGCAAGTGTTGGCGAGGATGCAGAGAAAAAGGAACCCTTGTGCACTGTTGGTGGGAATGCAGACTGGTGCAGCCACTGTGGAGAACAGTATGGAGTTTCCTCAAAAAACTAAAAATGGATCTCCCATTTGACCCTGTAATCCCACTCTTAGGAATTTATCCTAAGAAATCACAAACACCAATCAGAAAGGATTTATGCACC